>JAUMJL010002110.1:0-54943 GCA_033558185.1 Dromococcyx pavoninus | reverse complement strand
GGCGCGCGAGCCGCAGTGGGCATGCGGTGGGGGGGGTGGGGGGGCGTGCGTTGCAGTGCGCATGCGCAGGGGAAGAGCCGGGGCTCCTGTGGAAGGCTGCGCGCTGCGTTGCGCATGCGCGGGGGAGGAGGGGTTGGTGCTGAAAGCGCCGCTGAATAAACTCGCTGAAGTCTGGGTTTGCAGTATCAGAAAGTAGCACCCTTTATTTTATGGGTGGGTACGTGAGGGAATGATTTCCGTTAATCATGCACAACAACAAAAGTTGGGAACAATACATTTTCCAGTCACATTCGTGTGTATAAATTCTCCCAGAAACCGTATGCATATTCTACTACTTTTCAAGGGCTAATTTTAATTTTATCATGAACATCTCAACAGCCAAGTCTCCATTAATTAGAGCGTAGGAGCTAGGTTTCTATTTGACCTTGAATTCTTAGATAAGGAAACAAGTATTGTCTGGGAACAGTACTATTTCAAAAATGTACTATCAGAAGAACAGTCTATGTCTGTTTAACTTTAAAAAAATACCTTTCCTCACATATCAATTAACTGAAGTTAGTTAGAAAACTAATTCTACAGAAAACTAGTTCTACTCTACTAGCTGCTGCTTCTGTCAGTTACAGAATATATTTCACAGTTATGTGCATATATATAAATTTTCCCAAAAGTCTTAAGCAGATTCTGTTGCTTTCCAAGAACTAATTTTAATGTTATTATGAACTTTACAACAGCCAAATCTCTTGCTAACTTTGGAGTCAGTTCTCTGTCTGAACTTGCATTTTAGATAGGGAAAAACTACAAACAGAGGTGATTGCAGAAGAAGACACATCTTCAACACAGATCATACTTAACACAAGACATTATCATTTCTCTCTGAACAATGTCTTGAAAAACACTATTTGAAAAAAACGTGTTATAAAGCAAACATGCTATCAGAGGGACATTCTGTCTAACTTTAAGAAAATATAGTTACTTAGATGAAATTTTACTTTAGCTTTAATCAAAATAGTCCACTTTTTGTAGTAGTAACTAGTTCTTGTAGCAGGACCACATGGATGGTGGCATAAGCCACAGTGCACATGTGCGGCTGAGGGGGGTTGGAGGTTCCCCTCAGTCTCTGCAGGTGGTGGGTGGTGAGAGCTGTGGCGCTGTGAGCTCACGTGCTTACAGGCACGAGGGTGGTAGCTGTGGTGAGGAGGTGCTGCTTTCAGTACCAGATGCCTTTCTGAAAACGGCAGAAACTGTTATAGGGGTAACCCCACTGTGTGAAGGATGTCTGGGTAGGCAACTTCCCACTCCCGGTGTCTCCTTGGTGAAGTGAGAATGATAGGCAAGCTGAGATCCCTTGGGCAGGGAGGGAATTGCTGCCTGGCTGGCATTTCAGCTGCCGGTGAGGGATTGTTTCCAAAGTGGCTGTTCTCAAAGGAGAGCAAGGATGTGCTAGGCAAAGGCATGGAAATAGAGCATGCACACTAAATATCTACATTGCCTTGAAGCTGCTGGTTTTTTATTTGACTTTGTACGATGGGTATGATAAAATCTTCCTCACGTGGATTTCTGCAATGATGGAATAGCTAGCTGCCCATCATGGAGACAAGTACTGAAAGTATCAGGAAGATGTTATACCATAGGATACAAAAATTAAATGCTGAGACATCTGGCAACACATACATAACTGTCCTGTACTTCTAAACAGGAGAAAGTGTAAAGTATTTTCACACCTTTGCTCTGAAAGGTTCAGGAATCACTTTGATCCAAACTGTGTTCCAGTCATGTCTAAATGTCACTTCTTGGTTCCTTTTTTCTGCAATATCTATTGGATTTTTTTTCACCTGTTTTCACTTAGGGCAGCTGAATAGACTCATTTTCTCTGCTGTCAGAATGTTAAGTTAGTGAGGCAGCATCTTGGTGGCATGACCAGAGCATCCCTGAGGAGATGTATTGGCTCACTATCAGAGTCTTTGCAAAAAGAACAGACTAAAGTCTCCACAAAAAACTGTCCTCAAACGCTAAAGTTTCTTCCCTGGAAAGAAAAATAATTGCTACCATATCCTTGAAGCTGTATTTTAAGGACATATACCCCTACCTCTGACCATATTTTGTATTAGGTCAGTGCTAAACAGTTGCCGTTTTTGTCATTGTAAACTGGGATGCTTATTTTGGATTAAACTTTTATTTAACTGTGTTCATGTTGTGTACCATTTTAAAGTGCAAAATTCGCTCTGCTTACTTATGCTAATGGTTTTGTTTTCCCTCTTTATTCTTTTTTTATATTATGCTGTCAAGTTAAGGGTAGAAAAACCAGCAAATTCGAGCTATTTTGTTGTATAAGCTCAAAAAGTGACATAAAGTATCAGAATTGCCAGCAATATCAACCAAGCATTTAGCTGCGAGGCTGTTAATGAACCTACAGCTTGAAATTGGTTCAAAAAATTTTGTGATGGAAATGAGAACCTTGAGGATGAGGAGGGACACAGACGTTCTTCTGCAATAGAAGACAACCAATTGACGGCCAGTATTGAAGCGGACCCCCACAAAACAACTGGAAGTTGCAGGAGGACTGAACCTTCACCATTCAACAATTGTTCAGCATGTGCACCAAATTGGAAAATTAAAAAAGCTCATCAAATGAGTGCAGCACAAGCTGAACGAAAATCAAAAAATGCCATTATGAGGTCTGCTCTGCAATTCTTTTGCACAACAAAAATGATCCATTTCTTGATCACATTGTGACACGATGGAAAATGGATTCTATATGACAACCAACAGCGTTCCACATAGTGGCTGAAGTGAGGTGAAGACCAAACCACTTCCCAAATCATCAACTACAACTTGAATCCTGATGAAACCATCACATCAGAGAAATATTGCCATGAACTCAACAAAATGCACCAAGAATTGCAACATTTACGTCCAATGTTGGTCAGTCGAAAAGCAGCAGTTGTTGTCCATGACAACGCCTGACCAAAAGTCTTGCAAATGACTGCAGAAGCTGCATGAACTAGGCTACAAAACTCTACCTCACCCAGCTTACTCACCTCACCTGGCTCCCACCAATTACCACATTTTCAACCGTCTCAGCAACTCCTGCAAGAGAAGGTTTCCCACAACCAAGCAGTAGCTCAAAATGCCTTTGAAGAATACAGCAGTTTGTGAACTCCAGAATTCTATGCTACTGGAATAAACAAACTTGTTGGGAAGAATGCGTAAACTCTAATGGTTCTTATTTCAATTAATAAATTCTATTACAAGCTGAGATACACCACTTTAAAGTTGGTGGTTAAAAACGGCAATTATTTTTGCACCAACCTAATATTAAGAGTCAGTGGCCAGAGTAAGTTAGATTTCATCTGCTGTTTCTGAGTATCCAAGCTAGCATCCTCATAGTGTTACACTGTCCTGTATGAATGTCTGCTCTAAGCGCTGCTAAAAGGAGCAATTTAGGTTTGCCTTTTATTTAACTGGAATGTTGTAAAGGCATTAACTGTCAGATCTTCAGTCATATGGACAGTCTTGTATTTTTTGCTTGAGTTTGTTGGATTCTGATAACAAGTTTGAAGCAAAGTGATGGATGCTGATAGAGCGTTTAACTTGCATGTAGGGATTAATTAGTTCATGCTAATTGAAGTAATTTTATTTGTCAAGTAGTAGTTCGTATGCTAGGTGATATCCGAACATAAATATGAAGACTTAGCATTGTCACTGATACAAAATATTTTTAAATCATTTAGTATAACTTAATGTCATTACTGATTAATCTTGTTTGGAACCAAGAAAACTTGCTGACATCTTCAGGTGGGCAACTGCTCTCAGATTGCTGGGTGCCATTTACAGATCATAGAGCCTGAACAACTGGGTATTGATCATTCCTAATTAACTCACATTACTGTTTTGCTGTTGTAAAAAAATGTATAGTTATTTTCTCATTTAGAAATCACTGTTGCTTTTGGTTTTCAGTTGTGTTCTAAAAGAACTGGAATCATTGGGAAAAGAACTGTATGGAGCAAAATTAATTGCCCAAAGATTTCAACTTCGAAACTGTTCTCACCACAAGGATCCTGTGAGTGGTTCAACCTGTTTACTTTCCATGATTAAAGAAGGCAACCCTCATCACTTCTTTATCGCTACGCAGGTAAATCGTCATGGGAACTAAAACTCCATTTCATTTGAAGTGATCCCTGATACCCAAGGATAAAGAAACCTACAGAAACCTCAATTATGTTTAAATATTGTGGGAATTAATCTTGTAAAGCCTTATTTGCTGTTAAATGTATTTGCCAATTACGAAGAAGGGAATCTTTTTTCTTACTTGAACAATTAGATTCTTTTACCCTAGAAGGATATTGCATAGTTTAGCAGAAGGTGTAGGGAACATGCTGAGTACCTATTGGCATGTAAGAAAACAAATGAATGTTAATTTGCATATTGCTCGTGTGTACATATCCTGCCCCAAACTGTTTTGCACAGTAGTCTGAAAAGTGAAGTTAAGTGTTAAAACAACCATATAACTTAAATTTTAAGAAACTGTAGAGGGTTTAACTAAAGAATAATGGTTGAACTTGTATGCAAGTACAAAAGGTAGTTTTTTTCTTAGGTCTGTTATTGGGACTGTATGTGTAAATCATATATACTAAATATAGTGAAATTCTGTATACTTACGTAAGATACAAGGAGTTTGAAATTACTTGTTATAGAAAAAATTGCCTTACTTGTTTTGGTGTACTACATACCAATGAACTGGGGCTTTTTCCTCAAAAAATGAAAGAAATGTATTAACATTTTCCAATAGAAGTACAGCTAATCAGAAGGAGAGAATTTGAAATTTAAATTGCTCTGAAAAGCACTGCCATGTATATCTGCTAGATTAAGTTTCTTATCTTTTTCATAATGTAATTTATCTTCATAGTTTTGTATTAAAAGTAGGTGCATTTGAATTGCAAATATTGTTTAATCCCAAAATATTGATTCAAGCATTTAATTTTACAGGACCAGGATTTAGCAAACAAAGTGAAAAAGAAGGCTGGCGTTCCTCTCCTTTTTATTATTCAGAACACTATGGTGCTAGACAAACCTTCTCCTAAATCTTTGGCATTTGTTCAAAATTTGCAGACAAATCAGCTTGTTTCAGAGCACCAAAAACAAAGTATTGTGGAGCTTAAAGAAAAAGCAGGACTAGCGCAGCAGCATGGTGAAAAAAGAAGAAAACGCAAAAGGGCAGGTGGCCCCAATCCTCTCAGCTGTTTGAAGAAGAAAAAGAAGAAAACACAGGAGGGTCAGGAGGCTTCTGCTGAAAAGAAGAAAAGAAGAAAAAGAAAGCGAAATAGGGTTAAAGCAGAAGCTGTGCAGTCAGTGCAGAAGAGCGAAGAAGAATAAAACCATCTTTGTAAACAATGCAGGACTTGAATATTGTTTGAACTTTGCAAAGAGCAAGATTAAAATGCAGTCGTGAAATCAAATTGTTAGTATTAAAACATACTTTTTTTTAAGTGGTACTTCTTATTACTGCATCTCAACATTTTCAGGTTATTGTCCTAATAATTTATTCTGTTATTTAGTAATTGGGTTTGTGACAAAATATTTAGGAGCCCTCATGTTCATTATTCTCTCCAGCATCTTGATTCCTGCCAGAGAGTTCACATGATTTATGGCAATTTTTTAGAAATGCTTTTTGGGTTTCACATGGGCTTTGGTGGGATACTTCTTTCTAAATCTAGGTTACTATTCTCACTAAAACTAGTTTTGACAGTTTTTATGTTACAGAATGTGGAATTGGCCTAAAAGAGCATAGTTTCTTATTTATCTGTATTGTTTGAGTACAGACGTTAACTCTTGCTATTGCAAAAAATGTGTAGTTATTTTCTCATTTAGAAATTACTGCAAAGTGACTGGATGCCCTCAAGAAGTCCCTTCCAACCTAAATTGTTCTGTAGATTCAACCTAAATTGTTCTGTAGAACCGATATGTCAGTGGTTCACAGTCTTTATTTATTAAGAAGATCCTGAAGGGCATGTGATTGCATTGGTATTCCTGACATCATAATGGCATCTCTAGTGTGTCTAGTTTATGCCTAGTTTATTCTTCCTTTTTAAAATGGAAGAATGCAATGAAAAAAAATGAATCACAGCACTGATCAATGCCTAATACCATAACAGTATAGCACAGCTGCGGAAGAGTTGTGAAGTGAAATACAGCCAGCTGACCACGATGGGACTTGGACCCAGTTGCACTTTTCACTCTTCTATAAAGTTATGAACAGAATAGTCCTGAGCTGGAGGAGAGAGATGGCAAAATTGTTTCAAGTCCCTGCTTTTCCTCAGTGCCTTTTTCTGTACCTTGTGTGTTGGGTGGCATTAGGAGGCAGACGTGAGTGACTGAGATGACATAGTAGAGGGGTATGCAGTACAGTACATGAGGCACAGGGCTGCTGTAACAGTGTTCCCAGTCATCTCTTATGATATTTTTAAGTTTCCTCGGTGCATTTCTACTTAAACAAGGTGTAGTTCTTAAAAGGAAAGGTTTCTGTTTCTTTATCTAGATGAGTTTAAGCCATGCTTTTTAAACAATCGTGCAACCTATGCGTCATATGTTTGCAAAGTAGTTCTCACGTATGCATTAGCTGCCCAGATTATTCAGTGTCTGGAGTGAGTACATACACAGCTATAATGTGTGATGCTTTTTTTGCCATTTCAAACCATAAGGACAGTTGTTTGATGGTGTTTGAGAAATCAGCTTGAGTGATGGGAGTTGGCCAACCTTAGCAGAAACTGCTCGGACATTTCCATGAATCTGCAGAGATTTCCGCTCTGCCAGTGCAAGAGAGCCACATCAGTGTGCTCTGTGCTTGCAGCATGGTACACTGGTGCTCTGACTCCAAGCTGAGGCCGTTCCTCACAACACAGCTGTCAGGAGTGCACTGTGCCTTTATTGTTGCGTAGGAAGGGTTCTGTACCCAAGGTGAAAGCTTTAATTACACCTTCAGTCACACTCGTGGTATTTCTCCTACCTTGATGGCTGATAGTGAGTCCTGAAGAGAAATCTAATAACTCCTAGGAATTCCTTAGTGCAGCGTATTTGTTTCATGTATATCACTGTTCTCAAGCTGTCCGGGCACAGTGCCATGTTAGTGTAGTTTTGCTTCCCATTCTCACTTAAATATTGTTTGTATTTCTTCCTCCTGCTTTGCTGCAGAAAGCACTGCTATAGGTACAGCACAGATGGTTTTAAAAAACTGATCAGAAAACACACCCTAATTATTTAAAATAGTCCCTTTTAGTGCTGTTGAAATACAAAGCTTAAACATACCTTCTTGGAAGACTATAGAGAGACAAAACCAAAATTACTGCAAACGCATATTTTAACGTCCCTCTAATGACTTCCACCTTAAGGAATTTAAAACAATATTTATCTGTGTTTCCGTAGTATTTTGTTAACACTAATTGAGTGATGGTGTTGCCATTGGGAAGAACGGGAATGAAAAGGGAGTGAGCTCTTGAGAGACAAGCTGTAAAATTTGTCTGCAGCATAGCTGCAGCTCTCCTCCAGTGAGGTAAATAACTTGCCTTTCAGTTTTGGAAGAGAGCTCCTGCCCAGACAACAAGCAGAGGCAATCAGACCGTGTGTTGTTACCATTTTGAAATCTGAAAAGAAAAAACCCACCCTAGTTCCAAGTAAAACAAGTCTGCCAGGCCAAAGCTGCTGGGCTGTATTTGTAGTGTTAAATCTGTAAGCTAAGGCCAGCCTGCAACACTGAGCCCAGCTGACATGGGCTGACTCCATCCAGGCTGGGCTTGTGTAACACACACCAGTGTGGCTGCCTCTGAACAGCCCTGTGCAAATGTTCTCTGCCTCTGCTGCCTTTGCCTGCCAGGATTTGGATAAGGTTTAGCTGGCCAAGGCTGGAAACCATGCCAACCTTCCTCTGATGGTAATTCAGCAACCTAGGTCACTGGGAGCATCCCTTTGACATTGTGTAAAACACTGCTGTGGTGAGAGAGCTAACTCTGCCATTTGTAGTAGTTCAGCTCCATCTTCTGCCCAAAGCCATGGTGGCCAGTTCTGCTCCCTTATTTTTCAATAAATGGTCTTCTGGAGACCTGGCCACATATCTAGTATAGACAGGGTCCCCAGTGTGACTTTTCTAGTGAAGTTTCAGATTGTTTTGCTGCAGTGCGTTGGAGGGACTTGTTTTGGTTTTGAAACTATAGAAAGCCAAAGGTAAATTAAAGATTGAGTGAAAACTTCTTTGGGGCTATTGATTTTCTCTTTTTTCAGGCAGGATAATTGTATACCCTGAATCCTATGTGGTACCTCTCTAAATCTTATTTTTTTTGAAGGAGGGAAATAGCCAATGTTGTACAGCACAATGTATACAACATATACAGACTAATAGAAGAGAACAATAATGTTTCAGCCCCAGTCTGCAGGGCATTAATGCTGCATTCAGGACAGAGTCTCATCTACCAGCAGCAGAAGGTATTTACCTAGACTGCATTCCAATTCAATTGGCTGGATTTATACGTTGGTGTGATCTGGTACTCTACAATAAATCAATCCCTGAGCATCTGTTAACAATACTAAATAGATGAGTTAATTAGAAGCTTCTGGAACCTGGGATGTTTATGAATCATTAAATTAAATATGAATATGATATGACTTGAAGAATAAATGCATTCTGGTTGTGAAAGGAAAATAGGATGTCCAGGGCAGTCCTGCTTGTTTGTTTTCAGCTACACTGATACAGTGTGAATGACTTCTCCATCAGTGTTACAGTGTTCCTGGAGTTTCTTGAACGTGTTCTGTCAGACACAAGGTGAAGAATGCCGGCACAATGCCATTATTTATACTCATTGCATCTTTCATACAGAAGTTTCACAAGCAGCTACTGTATATTTCATACCTCTGTGTGGGTGTAATATCTCACACAGGGAGCAGCTGGAGATACGAGGAATGAACAAATAAGAGCTCCAGCAGTTGTTATCATTTACAATTTGAGGGAGAAAGATTGCAGTGTACCGAGAGGGAATGGCAGAAAGCAAAAGTTTTCATACCCAGAGAGTCAGGAGTGAGAGAGAGAGAGAGAGAGAGACTGCATCTTGTGATTTAGGAATGGCCTAAATAATGCCAAGAGACGAGGTTGTGATGTTAGTATGGTAATTATTATATCTGTGCTCTCTGAGCCCCAAATTTGTCTCAGAGAGCTCAGCTGTCTGCTCATGGAGGCAGTCATTTTGCAAAAGTTGCTTCAGCTTTTTACAGAAGAGGCAGGCTGGGCTCTCAGGGGGACTTCATTTTCTGATTTCTTCTGCTGCAGTTGAGGGGGAAAGCACACAGCTGCACCCTGTGTATGGATATAGGGAAACAATGAAGCTGTTAACAAGGGTACAATCAAAAACAACCTAGAGCCAAGAGCTGGGAGGAAGAAAGAGACAGCAGATTAGTCACTGGTGTTGAAAAGAAACCAAGGAAGAGAGAAAAATATATATGAAGGTTTCTGTGTGTTAACTGGAGGAAAGAATTGCTCAGTAGCCAAAAGTGAACCAGAAATGGCTTAGCAGTCGAGGAGAGTAGGGAAGAGAGTAATAAACCATTAACAGCTGAAAACAAAATCTTTCTAATTCCCTCAAGAAAACTTCATTGCCCTTTCTGACTCAGTTTCTGCCTTTCAGAACAGTGAGCTGGACTGACTAACCCACTCACAGATCCTGCATTGATAGCCTGAGAGTTCCTGCAGAATGTAGATTTTATGATGCCAAACACTGTTTGTCTTTATGATTTTTCAATATTACACACTTCGTAACACTGGCAGGTTTGCAGCCAAATCCTTCTTCTGTAGAGTTTGCCTGACACTGCCTGTGGCTCACAGCCCGGCATGCAGATATTACATCCAGGAGCAACTTTACTCTTGCCATTACTGATAGGGTGAATCCATGTAGTTAATTGCCCCTGAGGGTAATCACAGCAATAGCCAAGGATAGACTGTGGCTCTTCTAGCTGTAGAAATCATGACCCAAAGTATGGTATGAGGGTTTTAAGTCTAATCTCCTTCCAGGAACTCAGTAGGGACTTCAAAAGGTTCATGTTGCAGCTTTGACTTCTAGTTGATCCAGAGTGATCTTTTTGCCGTATTCGTTCCTCTGAAGCCAAAGATGCTACTGATTTGACTCTTCAGGGTGGTTACTCTTCAGACTGTGTTGGAGAAACACTGAGGAAATTTTTCACTTTGTGAACTGCACCCATTTCAACAGGCAGGTTTTCAGAAAAAAACAAAACCAGCAATTTTCTAGAATTCCTGGCTCCCTCTTTCCACCCCTGACCTCTCTTTCAGCTCCCAAGAATACAAGCAGGGCTGTTGCAGGATGATCCAAAAATCTGTCTAGCCAGCATCACTCTTCCAATAGTGGCTGAAAGCTGTTCCTCGGGAATAGGATGATAATAGAGAAAACATTTTTTTGGTACTTCCCCAGATGACTTTCCAACTTTCTGACAATTTGTTAGGGAGTTCCTGACCCAGGAAAAATATTTTGTTTTTAACAGCACACAATTAGTTTCTGTTCCGCTAGTTTGTCCAGTGTCTCCTTGAGACCATGTAAACTTTAAGCCTTTAATTTTCTGTGGCAAGGAGTTGCACAATTTGAACACATCTTAGGAAAAACACTTTCACGTGTCTGTTTTCAATGTACTGCTTACTAGCTAGGCCTTGTAATGGATGAAACATTCAGCAGTCTTCCCTTAGTCATCCTTCCCATGCCACTTGTGACTGCGTAGACCTCTGTGATATTTCTATTCATTCATCTCTTTTCCCGGTTGTAGTGTCTTCTGCAGCACCTAACAGTAGCACCTAACAGGAGAGAAGATTTCAGCTTATTCAAGGTCACTTGATAGGACCACAGTGTCTCTGCCTTCTGATGGATGTTGGACAAGAGCTTGGACAAGAACAGTCTTGTGAGAAAAGGCGTAGAAGAGGAACTTTTGCATTCAGCTCATAGTTTGCCACCTGCGTGCCTGAGTTGAATGCCGTTGCCCTTGGACATGTTTTGGCTTCTCACTTGTGGAATGATGGTGTAAATATTTCCCTGAGCTCCCAAGTGCTTCAGAGGCTGAGATCACTGTCATGCACAAGTCAACTGGCTCCTGCACCTGACGCCATTGTAAGAGCCTAGTGGTCTTTGCCCAATATGCAGTAAATCCTAAATAGAACTCAGCCATACACTAGACTTACAGTTTTAACCTTGTACTCTCAAATTAAGATGTAAATGATAATTTGAATAGAATAGAATCATACAACAGTTGAGGTTGGAAGGGACCTTAAAAAATTATCTAGTCTAATCTTTCATAGCAAAGGGACCCTAGATGAGATTATTCAGCACCCTGTTCAATTGCATCTTGAAAACCTCCAGCAATGGGGACGCCCCATCCCTGGGAAAGTTCTTCCACTAAATGATTGTTCTTACTGTAAAAAATTTCTTTCTTCTGTCAATATGAAAATTCTACCAGTGCAACTTGTTCCTGTTGCCCCTTGTCTTCTCCATGTGTGTTCTTGTGAAGAGAGTCTCTGTCCTATTTGTAGTCACCCTTTAAATACTGGAATACAGTGATGAGGTTCCCCCAAGCCTTAACTTCTCCAGGGAGAAAAGACCTGACTAACTCATTTAATCTTTCGTCATAGGGCAGGCTCTCTAGCCCCCTGGTCAGTCCCTGGGGGATCCCACTTGTGACAGACTGCCAGTCTGAGTGAAAACCATTAATCACCAATCCTTTGAGTGTGTCCTGTTAGCCAGTTCCCTACCCATCTCAATGACCACCCACCCATTCTGTATCTAGTGAGAACTAGAACATTGTTATTACATTTGCTTGACTACATCAAAATGGTAGACAATTAGCTTTAGTTATATAGAATATCTGAGGGATGTTTAATTTATTGGATCTTTAATTGGTCTGTGTGTGTAATGAACTAGGAAAAGGTAAGAAATAAGACTGCATAATTCATCTGAAAAAAAATCTTACTTCCTCCCCTCATTTCTTCCTTTTCGAGTATTGAGGTTTCTTAGGGTTTTTTTGTTGTTGTTTTTGTTGTTATTTATAACTTATTTAATTATCTGCTTTGGAATAATTTTTGGTGGGTACTTGCCAGTTTACTAATATTCAGTGCCCACTGCCTGATGGTGTCACAAACACACCATCTGTTCAATTTTGCCTTCCAAAAGCCTCTCAAGTAGGTAGCTGACTCAAGCTGCAGGTGGTAGGATTGCTCAGAATACATCATCACCAAACTTCTAAATAACAAAACTTTTCTTTCATGTGTGCTTTTTTTAAACTACTTTTGATTAAGGCTTTCTCAGCTACCCTTCTGTTATACACAAGCTTACCTCTACCACAAACAAATCTGATACCTTCATGCTGAAGAAGAGCAATGCCCCGCTTTCACTTTTTTTTTTTCCCTGAAGGATTTCTGAAAATTTATTTTTTCTATGATTGGTCCAACACTATGTGTCCCAGATCCTGGACACATTTCTCTTGATTTCCTACACACCTGCCTAGTGGTAAGCACCACTTGGTTGATATATTTGAGAGTGAGGTGAACACTACCTTAATCCCTGCACCAGCATCTCTGCATCAAAGCCAGTTCCCGCCAACATTTTACCTCCTTTACCCTCTTCTCCTCTCACTCCTTCATCTCTTTCCAGGTTCTCTTCTCTCTGAAAGCTATAGAAAAACCTGTAGCATTTAGATACACTGGTCTTCTTGCATGGACACACGAGGTGTATGGACAGTGAACTGAGTACAGTTGTCACTTACCAGATAAAGACCAAGATTCTGGGGAAGGCTCTAGGTACATTTACATGTATAGGTACGTTGGACCCAGAAAAGAAAATTTAACCTAAAAAAAAGAAACGGATAACACTAATAGTTAATAAGTTTATGTAAGTTACTAAATTTAAGTAAAAGCTTAAGACTGGAAATTATGCTCTTCAGTTGAAAGCAGAAGGAACAGCTGAAAAATGTATAGTATAGTTCTGAAAATATTTACTCTTCACTAATGCCCTTGGCTTTATAAGTGTCCTTATCTGATTGTCTTGCTGGTAAAACTTTTCTAGAAAGGGGTTTATGGTCAGTATCTTCTTGTATAATGACATGAAAGTTTCCAGTTGCCCCTGGGAAAAGACAGGTCATGTTACCTAGAACAAGCTCCCCAGTGGTGCTAGGCAACTAACTCACACTGGAGTACTTAGGCACATTGGAAGACTTTGTAAAACTCCGTCTTTGTTCATGGCTGACAGATCGGTTCTGAAAGCCAGGAACATTGGCTCAGCCTCCTGCTCATGCAGGACAGTGCTTGCGGGTTGGCTGTTGCGTGGCTGCCGAGACATTTCCTTCAGTTTCTAATAATTAAACCTCATTAAAACATTTTCAAATAAGAAATCTCAGTAGGTTACAAGAATAATAATATAATTCTTTTAAAAGGGAAAATAAAGCAATATTTTTTGTGGGATAGTGGATATCTCTACGGGCTTTTACTTAAACTTTGTGAAAGAGCCAGTGTTATTTCTGCGACTGAAGATTAATTTCTGTTCCATTATCAAATGTAGCCCTTGAGGAATTAATTGCACTTGTATCTCATATCGAACTCCTATTTATACAATCAAGCAATTTGGAAGAGATAAAGCCTTTCTTGGGAAACCTCTGCTGCTCGACAATGTTTGACTTTGCCTCAAACAGGTCGTAGCCCACTGGGAACTGAGGAGCTCACTAAAACACCATTTGTAATGCAACATGACAAAGCCTGGAGCCAGGGTGATAATCTCTGCAAACTTTGTACAAACAGTCTCTCTGTCTCAGCAGAAGTGATTAATGGGCTCTGTGGAACCAGCATATGGCCCACTGTATTAATTACTTCAGAGGGCCACAAAGTGGGAACCCCAAAGCCTGCAAAGGCTCCAGGGGAAGGCTGAGGGATTTTCAAGGCCAGGCTGGACACAGGGCCTTACACTCTGACTGTGAAGTGGAAGGGGTGTGAGGCAGCCTGATCTCCCCCGAGGAGCCTCAGGGATGGCAGCAGAGGTAGTATGGGGTCCCCAAGGTTCCACTCCCAAGGAGCCTTGACTTTGCCTGCACTCAGCGCAGTGAGTGAGATCACACCAGTTTGTCCAGTGTGGATACATGGGCACTGAGCCACTTCTGGCTGCAGGTCTGCTCATTCAGGCACCTCTTGAATCTAGCTCAGAATTGGGTTTCTCGTTGATAAGAAAACTCCTGCCGAGTTTGGCTTTAAAGAGGAGAAAGGGAGAGCAGTCAGATGGGGACCGTGAGCTGGACAGGATGTACTCATTCAGAAGGGACCATGGTTTGCAATATTCCCTCTATCTCTGCCATAACTGATGTGATTTGAAGTGCATAGACGCTTTGTAATTTATTGCAGCTCTACTGCAATGAGTGAAACAGTGCCAATTTATCTCCAGGGAAGGTCTGAGCCTAGACATTTTACAGAGAAAGAAAGAAGATGAGGAGAAAAGTGTGTGTTTATCTTTCCAGTACATTCTCTGGGCCTCATCCAAAGGGAAAACTTCTACATCTTGTTTCAGGACCTTTAAATCCCAGCTGTGGGACTGAGATCCCCACAGAAAAGTCTTAATGAATTTACCATGAATTCTTTCTAATTCATTAAAAATATGTCAAATCCAGTAAAACCCGCTAGCCTGCCTATATATTTTTCTTTTCTCCCATAGAATCTATGGCAGGGATATCATTGCCAGCCCTCTAGAGTTACCCTGGCAATGGCACAACCCCTACTGGTCCGCCAGATGTGATGTATTTATGCCCAGCAGGCTGAACTCTCAGTCGTTACAGCATAAGAGTGATTTCAGCTGGAGGAAAACATGTGGCCATTCTGACTGTTTGGTGTGATCCAGTGACCATGCAGGACTTTCCTGCACTTGGACAGGAATTATATTGGTTATTGATGGTACTACATCAGGTGTGGAGCCACCTTGAATAAAATTTGACCCTCTCTCCCATGCAATATCCTTTGCCTATGACAACAGACCCCAGTGAAGGAGGGACATAGTTCCCTACCCAATGTTATACACAAGGAAACAGAGGCAGAAATAACATTTCCAGTTTATCACAGTATCACAGTATCATAAGGTTGGAAAGGACCTCCGAGATCATCAAGTCCAACCTATATCCCAACGCTAACACCGTCATCTAAACCATGGCACTCAGTACATCATCCAGTCTCCCCTTAAACACCTCCAGGGTCGGCGACTCCACCACCTCCCTGGGCAGCACGTTCCAATGGCCATCACTCTTTCAGTGAAGAACTTTTTCCTAACATCAAGTCTAAACTTTCCTTGACGAAGCTTGAGTCCATGTCCTCTAGTTCTGTCACTGGTCACCTGAGAGAAGAGACCAACCCCTGCCTGACTACAACCTCCTTTTAGGTAGTTGTAGAGAGCAATGAGGTCTCCCCTGAGCCTCCTCTTCTTCAGACTAAACAGCCCCAGCTCCCTCAGTCGCTCCTCGTAGGGCTTGTGCTCCAGCCCCTTCACCATCTTCGTTGCCCTCCTCTGGACACACTCCACCATCCTGACATTTTTCCTAAACTGAGAGGCTCAGAACTGCACACAGTATTCAAGGTGAGGCCTGACCAGTGCCGAGTACAGGGGGATGATAACTTCTCTGGTTCCTGATGCAGGCCAGAATGCCATTGGCCTTCTTGGCCACCTGGGCACACAGCTGGCTCATGTTGAGCTTCCTGTCAACACAGGTTTTTTATATACATGCAGGTTTTTTACTTCAATGTAAAATACGCATGAGAACTTAATCCAGCAGTGAAAATCTACAGACAGATGGCTAATTGAAGTACCCGACATTTGGACTTATTAAACATCATCCCATTAGAATTGGCCCATGTCTCCAGTCTGTCCAGGTCCCTCTGTAGGGCCATCCTACCCTCTAACAGATCAACCCTTCCTCCCAGCTTGGTATCATCTGCAAACTTGCTGATGATGGACTCAATCCCCAGATCATCAGTAAAGATATTAAGGAGGACTGGACCCAACACCTATCCCTGGGGGACACCACTGGTGACTGACCGCCAACTGAATGAGACACCATTCACCACCACTCTCTGGGCTCGGCCATCCAACCAATTCCTAACCCAGCACAGAGTGCTCCCGTCTAAGCCATGGGCTGCCAGCTTCTCTAGGAGTCTACTGTGGGAGACAGTGTCAAAGGCCTTGCTGAAGTCCAGGTATACCACATCCACAGCCTTCCTCTCATCCACCAGGCGAGTCACATGGTCATAAAAGGAGATCAGGTTGGTCAGGCAGGACCTGTCCCTCTTAAATCCATGCTGGCTGGGCCTGATCTCTTGGCCGTTCTGCAGGTGCCGCATGATTGCACCCAGTATTATCTGCTCCATAATTTTACCTGGGACCGAGGTCAGGCTGACAGGTCTGTAATTACCTGGATCATCCTTACAGCCTTTCTTGTGGATGGGCGTCACATTGGCCAACTTCCAGTCTTCCGGGACCTCTCCTTTATGTGCAAAGGGTAAAAAATTACAGCATTTTGGCTTCTTTATCTCATGCTTATCACAATACCTTAATCAATTCTTAAAGAGTGTGTTCACCTGATGATCACCCCTTAGCTGAAGCAATACACTAATATGAATAAACATAGGAAAAGATACCTACTAGGACTCTTTGCACTGTAGGGTGCTTAGTACCAGGGTGGGGGTTAAGCATAGGGAAATGAATAGGACAATTTTTCGCTTGCTCAAAGCATTTACTCATTATGCATTACACCTGGTTTCCAAAGGCAGGGACCTGTGAGAGAGTTAGAAACTCAAAAACTTACATATCAGCCATGAAGATGTACTGAAAATCCTACAAATCATCTGTCAGGATCTTCAAGTGTCTTTAAAAATGTGGCTCTCAAAACTTCAGCAATGAAGCCCGAACTAAGTCTCTACAGGTAAAAGCTCTCTGTTTTCATTGCTCCACTCTGTCTTGAGATGAATATGCATGAAATGTTTGGAAAACAGCATGACATTTAGTTTTACAGAGTATGCTCCCCTGAAATTGTCTGGATAAAGGCAGGGCAGTAGGAAAGCCACAGCCACGGCAAGGAAGCTGAGGTTGCTCTTCTGAGAAATAAGAGAGCTTGAATATTAAAGGAACTGTAAATAAAACAAGCAATAAAATAAATTAATGTTACCAACTGTTCCAATGTCTTGCCACTTATTTGGCTGATTGGTGGGCAGGGAGGGCGGTCTGTATTAGGAGCACTTAGTCCAGAAGTTCTAGAGGGATGATGCTTTCTGAGCACTACAAACATTTGATGGACATTTTATACCAGAATAACAAATTCAGAGTCATGGATATATTCAAAATAAAAGTGTCTTTAATCTCAAGTAACTTTTCCGCTTCCAAAACCACTCAATTGGAGGTTTTTTACAGGATATTTTCGCTTCTATACTGGAATAGGCTCTCCCCAGGGCAGACAGGTGAGAAGATCTGTGTCTGGCAGTTTGCTGATGGAACAAGTGCTTGAAGAGGAGAAAGAGCAGTTGATATAGGAGCAGTGGACTCCTTTTTTGTATCACATCTTTTGTACTTCATGGAAGGAGTCTTTATTCTTCTCTGAGAAGTTTCTAGCTTTGTGGTATTCAGAGAGAACAGTTAACCCATAATGGCTGGCAGCAGCCAAGCACGAAGCGGCTGTTTTAAAGAGGAACTGCTGAGAACTCTCTACATTGCATTTCCTCAAAATGAAACAGGATGGGATTACCACATCTCCTTGGCATGGACCTAAAACCAAAATGATTCTTCTCTGGCTAAATAATTCCATGCACTGGTTAGACTACAGTCTGCAGCCTCAGATGGAAAGGAAGGTGGCTTTTCCTTAAATTTTGTCCCTTGCTCTCACGAGAGCTTGAAACAAGACTAATGCAAAGTAATTGCTTCTATTGCCAACATTGGACTCCATTTTGATTACTCGCTGCATTAATTTAGTGATTCCATAATTTGAAGCCATTGGTTTATTGATTTAGTTTTAATTGGAACCCTGATACAATCATGGGATTGTTCCATTTTTAATTAACTTAGCAAAATTGTAATAGATTAACCCTTGCTCCCTTAAGAGTAAACTCCCTTGCTTATTCTTTTCAATAAAACCCATTTCAATAAAATCCACCACAACAATTTATTCCATTAGACTGCTCTATGGGTCAGAAGCATTGTCACATGTGTATATAATTTAGAATGAGCTATTTCCAAGCCACTTGATTAGTATGAATTAGTTCTTGATTAGTGTGAATTCCTCACATAATACATGGACAGTGAGACTGGCACAGAAGGGAATCTGGAAAACAAAGTTTAACAAGGGAAGAAGACCTGTTTTCTCATTCTGCATGTTTTTCCAGAAACATGTTATGAAATCATGTAATTATTTCAAAGTAATTAACTGACAAGCAGAAAAGGTTCAGAGTTACGTCTGAGAAATGGACAAAATAACTGTTCTTACTGGTAGATGGATTTTCAAGTATCAGACTATTCAGTAGGGTGGCTTTGAATAATGGTCACAGTTCATATTTGTACGGTATCTTACAGTCCACTCTGCCTTCTGTCTCTTTTGATAAGGAAATAGTCCACTTACTGCATTGAAATTTCAACTGCAAGCCCGTGTAGAGACTAATTATACATTGTTAGGGAATTTTCCATTCCAGCTGTCTGGTGCTATTATTGAACTTTTCAGCTATTTGCCCATGTTCTTTCCAGCATGATCATGCCTTTTATTTCTTTCTATTAGCACTCTTTCTATTAGCTATGACTCACAGAAATCTCCAATATTGGATGCAAGGAAAGGCTGCACAGTCCAGGCCTGCAGACCTCTTTTCTTATTGTCCCTACATCTCAAACAAGGATCTCCCACACTTGCTCTGCTCATCTTTCTGGAACTCACAGAAGGTTGCTGGTTTTCTCGTTAAGTTTCACTGGCCCTGCAAGTATTATTTTTACATCTGCTACTCTTGTTTATCTGAAACAGAGCCAAAACAACTCACTGTAAGCTGAATGCATGCATTTGTAGATGAAAACCTCTGTGAGTTGGTTCTCAGATTTTATTTTCTGAATCAAACAATGCATGGAAAGAAGGAGGATAATGGCTGTATTGTTTGTGTAGAAAAGAAGTAGTATTCCTATAAATTAAAGGATGGTAAGAAACATCCAGAAATTACCAGAATATTGATGCAGCTCAATTTCAATTTCCAAAACTATAAGCAAGAAAATGAACTGCATCTCAATGACATGGAAAAGAAACTGGGGCTTCAACTACAATGAGCTTAAAGCTGCTCTAATAAAATCATTCCATCAGAGTGTGCAAACAGCTGGAAGATGAAACCAGCTGGTCTAAAGACCCTGGGATAAATTGCTCACCAAAGTAACAGAAACTGCAGAAAAATGTCAAATTAATTCAACTTGCAAGGAGAAAAGACAGCTCTGACCACACTGGTGCAAAAGAAAAAAGTGGTTGCCAAAAAAATCAAAGGTTATGAGCAATGAGACATCCAGAACGTCAACAAAACAGATCCTCTTTTTCAGCAGCTCTCACTGGGATTTTTGCCACTTCTGGGAGCTTGCAGAATGGAGAAAAAACAGTGTCTGTAAGTTTCATGGAGCTGGTCCTGTACATTCATGAGGAAGGGAGCCTATCCTGATGACAGGGCTGCTCCAAGCCAGACCTTGTTAGTCCTGTTACTCTGACTGGGATGCAGTGAGGATGCCTGTGACCTGCCCTGGGACTCTGCCAGGACAGCAGATGAAGGGGAAGGAAAGTGGTTTTGTTCAGCCCATAGCATAGTTTAGCAGAAGCTGGCATGGCAGGCCCAAGGCTTTTGTTTTCCTGTATTTGATATGTTATTGTAATGCTGTCAATATTGGAGCGATTTTTTAATGCAGAACGAGTCTCTCTGCTCCTCGCTAAAGGAAATATTTCATTTATCATCACGCTTTTTCCAGATTTCAAACTTATGCTGCTGAGAGAGCTCAAAGGTAATCCTGTGAGTCTTGAGAGTGGGCAGAGCAAACAGAAAGGCCACAGCTCTGCTATCCATGCTTTCCTGATGAAGTGTTTTACAATCTAATATTATACACCAAAAAGATTAAGCTTTTGAAATGAAGGAAGCAGCCAGGTCACAGCTTGGTGTGCTGTGGGTGAGCAGTAACTGGAAAAAAAAAGCCTACCTAATTTCAAATACAATGGGAACTTTAAAGCATATTGTAGGAGATACTTGGTTGTTTTAAATGGATCACCCTCACTCTGTCACGCACAAACACACAAGTAAATCAGATGATACTTAATTTTATGTATCTCCTGTGGAAGAGTAAGAGGCTGGGTCAAATCAGCCAGAAGAAACATGATTCCCAAGAGTCCCCACAGTTCAGTTCAAAGTTCAGATCAATAAAGTATTCCTTAGCATAAAGTGCCTTAGAATGAAGACTTGTAAATATGTACCTGCCACCTGATTCTTTTTGTAATATAACCAGGGGATATGTCTCAACAAGTGATAATTGGAAAACAACCACATGTGAGAAATCACTTTCCTTCAGAAAGGCCAAAAATAGAACTGAGCAGATCACAGCCCAGGGTGCTCCAGGATCTTTCCACATGAATTGAGAGCGAGTGGAAATGAAATGGTAAAATCAGAGCTGATGACAGTGTGCTTACCTGCTAGATGTGACCTGCAAATGGATTTTAAAACATTTCCAATTATTATCATAATTCAGGCTGCATCTCCTTGTTACCTGCACACAGAAGGACATTTTAGAGGGAAAAGGGTGGCGTTTTTTCTGGCTATATCTCTTGGTAGGTATGAGGTATTCCCAAGACATCTTTGCTTCACCTGTGGTATCTACTATGCAATTTTGTGTGCCATTCACTCTCATTTCAAGTTCAGCAAATCATTCTAGGAGTAAGGAAGCTGCCATTTCTGTCAGATGCGAATGCTGTGCCAGTCCTGCTTCATGCCAGAAGCAGGATTTGGCGTGGGTAGTGGGTCAGACAAGAAGGCTGCTGCTCCCCTGCCAGCTAAAGCAAAAAGGCAGCACATAAGTTAACAGATCAAATTGGCCAATGGCCTCAGAATGGTAATGTTTGGATAATTGTGTTCTTTCAGCACAAGGAATATACATCAGTTCCTTTAATCCTGACAAATAAGCTTCTCACTTTCTGACAGTCTCATTTATTAGTCTTGTTTTAAACCATGAAGTTTAAAAATAGGATTTGAAGGGGGAGCATTGGATCCTGCCTGGGAATGGGTGACAGTGAGATTATTAAACCTTTCTGGCACAGGAAGGAATAAGGAGAGAGTGAGTGGGCAGCTGACACTGGCCCAGTGCGGTTCCCTGAGCTGATGGCAGCACTTGGTTGCAAAGGGTCACATCTGCCCGCATCCTCTCCTGGTGAGTTGATGAAGATCATCATTCCACAATACTGTTTCTGTTTGCTACAACACCTGGTGGTGAGCAAGAGAGAGCAGTGACACAGCACTGGCTCCTGTGAGACATGATCACCAAGACCGTGGGATGTCCCCTGGACAACCCAGTTCCATGGTCCCAGACTCCAGGACTGAAATTCTGACTCACTAAAACCCATTGGGAAATTTCCACTCACTTCAACAGCACTGGCATTTCAGCCAATTTTTGCCTCATGTGTCACACTTTCCCAGAATTTCCCAGAATTATTTTCTTTGTCCCTGTAACAAAGTTTCCACTGGTATTGAATAGACTTGCACTTGCCTTTGGCCTAGAGCAGGTGAGATCTTCACACCTGGATGAAGAGAGTGAAACATTTGCCCTGTAGATTGAATTTAATAGAGGAAAGGAAAAAGGAAAATAAAAAGAAATAAAGACAGAGCCACAGCCGAGGAGGCCAGGACACCTGAAATTAGAAAGTTCTGAGGAGATGGAGTAAAAGCTGCAAAAGCTGCACAATGAATTTATCACTAGGTTCTGTTATTTTTTACATAGTTTTGTCATCCATCACAGGGATGTTTTCTCTAAATGAGTGAAATATACAGCTATCTGCCCTTACAGTTATGTGCACCTACAGGAGTAAAATACTTTGTCATACTTTTTGCCAGAAATTTCCAAGTATGCTAAGAACACAAGGAGATTTTTTTTTTCTGATTCCATTTACCATAGGAGCATTCTTTTCCCCTTGTTTATAATAGTCCTGCTCTGAAGGTGGGACATCAGTTGGATTCTTTGTACTTCATTTATCAAGGTAGCAAAGATACACAGAAGACATCCCTTGAGGGATGGGAAATTCTCATACTTTGAGAAATAAAATTTAATATCTACTTTGCTGCAGTAATGGAAAATGTTATTACTTTCAGAAATATATTTGAAGTTGAGAGACAAATGCTTTAGACAGATCTTTCCAAGAAAATTGTGTTTTATTGAAAATGGATATATAAAATAGATTAAGTCTCTTCCGTACATTAATACAACACACTTTAATCTGCTTCAAGAAGTCTGGCCAGCTTGTGAAAAATGTGAACTTGTATAACTGATAGTCAAATTTATCAGGGGACAATCTAAGGTACTTAGATGAAAGCATCCCGAATACTGGGAATTGTCTGTAAAACCAGACAAAAGAAAACCAAATTAGACAATCAGAAAACCCATAATAACTGAAAAAAAAAAACATATAACAAGTACCTGGGTAAAAATCACAAAAGCTGTAAAATAATCTAGCAGCAGTAATTTCAGCAGACGAACTGGAACTGGTGTCTTGGAGACATAAGCACAGTTTTGTCTTCTGCTTTTCTGGCAATGCCTGGATAATCAGCTAAGATTTGCTATAATTGCCTGAAAGTTAGTTAATGTCTCAAAGTAAAATGCCATCCACTGGTGTTAATGCTCTTCATACTTGCCAGTAGTCTTGCAAAGTAGAGAGGGCAGTGAACTTCACCTGTGGCAAGTCTCTTACTTTAGATGGGACTCTGATTGCCAAGAAGGTCTGAGATATCCGTCCTGGTGTCACAAAGAGATGTGAAAGTAGGTCCAATACAACCCTGTAATGGGCTGTAACTGGCATCACTGCTAAGGGGCACGTGTTCCCAATGCTCACTAATACAATGTATGTAAATGCCACTGTCATTGTCTCCATCCGTCAGAACAGTCAACATCTTCCCATAACTTACACGTGGATACTGCATGGATGGTTTCCTGCCTAGGAGTTTTCCTGACGCAGCTGTATTGGAGTGAGCTGTCTTCCTTCTTACAGGTTCTTCCACATGTCCAGCCAACTGATAGTGTTTTGTACCAGGGAACAGGCCGTGCATGGATCTAGTTAACAAAAGCCACTCACATGTGCTTTCAACTTGATGGACAATCTGAAAATAAGGTCATTTGAACATTGCTTCCACTGGATCTACAAGAAAAATAAAAAAAGTGATTCATTTGGGGAAAATAAAGGAGGGAACTCTTTTCTGCTACTGGAGCTGGATTTGTGATGCTTCAATAAGCTAAGAGTTGCTGTTGATAGCGTATCTGTGCCAGAAGTGCCCTGGGATGGGAATTCATGCAAGTGAAGAGAGCGCAATTGCCAGAAAGGGTGGGAATAATAGTCCTCCAAGGACTTCCTTGTAAAGAACTTTCACTGCTGGGCTGTATCCTAACTGGATAATTTTAAATGAGATTTTATATTCCCTGTCTGGAATATATAGCTTGTACTGGTTGTTTTTATCAGTTGAGTAGTTTGCATTATTCCATTTGCTAGCTGTGATTACCTTCAGCGCAGCTGGCTTGGCCTTTCCTGAGGGGGTGGGTTGTGCTGCAGTGCTGATCTTCTAGATACCTCAAGCCTCCTAAAACATTCTTAAACTTTCCCTTGCTGAGGAGCAACTTCTTCCCCATCCTGCCTGGCTGTAAATGCCACCCTGGGAAGCATGGCTCTTTCAATAGGAAGCTGGTGTCTGTTGCCACCTGGAGTTTCCACCACTTTTTGAGTCTGTGGACGACCTTGGCCCTTGGAATTTTAAGTGAAGGCTCCCAAAAAACTAGTTAACTTGAATCTAAATTAAGAAGGAAACGGACGTTACTTTCAAAGTTTTGCCACATATTTGAATTACATGGGAGCATTATTAAGATGTGGTCTGATTCTAAGTAGCAAGGTGAAGGGACCCAAGAAGCCTCTTCTGCCTAGAATCCCTTTCAGATTTGAGGATAGAAGAGGAAGGGAATAGAAAGTCTTAAAATCTGTTTCCTATACAACTAAACTTCTCCATGGCAAAGAAAGCATATGGTATGAATGCAGAAACTCATTAGTGCAGACCTTTGGGAGACACCATGATTAAGCAAAACAGAGCCAGATGAACATTTGAGAGGAACAACAAATTGCCAACACTGGAGAAAAATAACTGAGAGCCAAGTGACTACAGTTGCAGACTCATGAAAAGAATATTTAAGAATGTTATTTCTCAGAAAGCCTTTTTCCGAGAAAGATTTCTGGCTCTGTGACACCAATCCAGGCGCGGAGGGAGTAGGTTAGCTTAGTACTCAGTGGCGGTGCAGACAGATATTTAGGTTGGTCGCAGATAACTGATGACATTTTCCTGTGGACCGTTTCCACCTCATATAACTTTAAATATTTCAAGAATTTTATATCCTTCCTTGGACTGTCTAGATTCTTGGTCCTTCTTTTACAGTAAGGCCCTCTAAAATTAAAATATCAGTGCAGAAGTGACATGAACACAAGTTTCCTTTCCCTCCAGAAGGAAATATGGAGTCATGATGGAAGATAAATACATGTGACCTCACATGCATCCTTCAGTCAACAGGAAATGAACTCCTTTAAATTGTCTTTTCTTGGCCTTTTGCCCACCATTACATTGCTTTCATCAAGATTTCACACCTACCAGACTTCATTGTGCTTCTAAACCCTAAGCCTGAAAAAGATCTGACTTAACTGATTGGGGGAAAACAATATGGAGAAATTACAGATCATAAGGGATTATTTTAAATGCTAGTTACTTCTAAAACTGGGATCTATAACAGAAGCTTGTTACAGGCGGATGCATTTTAAACACGTGCAGAATATGCATTGTAGTGATGATTTGTCAAATTATGAGTCAATTAATTCTGCAATCAGACTTCATAAATGTAGCGCCTTACTTCGAAGGCCAAATGCTATTCACGGAGGAGTGTTTACACACGCAACCTTGCGTAGTTCATTCCTGAGGAAAATGTCAGTCCTATGGAGGAGGCAAATCCTGTGTCCAAGGCTGCCAGGGAGCTCTTGACAACTCACAGTTGAGTACCAGACTTGGAGCTGCAGCACAAGAGCATCCGTCTTCCCTTTGGACAGAAGAACAGTCAGACCAAGGCTTTTCCTTGTGTACTCAGAAAAGATGTGTATGTAACTTTGTCACATCCTTGGGCTGGTTTCTGGAATAACATTCAGGTAGGTGTCACGGTTACAGAAGCAGCCAAACTGCAGGCCCTGGCTCTTATCCTGCTGAATCCACCTCCACAGCTGGTAGACCTTATGCCTCCAGCTCATTTGAAATAAAAACCCACAGTCCTCTCACTTTTAGCCCAGCCTCAGTCTCCACTATATGTATGCCCAGCATATCTCGCTGGGTTTGGTATCCGCCGTATTTCGTGAATGATCTGCACACCACACTGAACCAGACGGCCTTTTCCTAACAGAAATGCTGTTACTGAGTCATAAGAAAAAAGTCTTGCCATAAATACGAATGAATAAAGTAAGGTTATATTGTACCTATCTAGCTAGACCTAACATTTCTCTATGGGGTAGGCTCAACCTCCTCCTCCCAGGCCCTGTGTGTTGGGAATGATCTGCATCAGCCCTTCAGGGAGAAGCTCTTGGTGATCAGACAGGGAGTACGAGCTGCATGGAAATCTTCCTCTGTCATTGCATGCAGCAGACACTGAGCCACTTGCTTAGTTGTGCCTCATCAAAAGCAGCTCGTTGACAATCAGTAAAACCTGTCGAACATCTGTAATGCTCTGATGGTCCTGTCACCTCTGCCAAGGGAACAGTACAAGTGAGACAGAGGAATGATGGTGGTTTTGCTACTGACATGAAGGATGGATTAAGTATTTCTGATACATTCCTTTCACAGCAGCAGGTCTGATCTCCCTGGTCTTGGTTTTAAACCTTTTTAGCATTAGGTCTATCGGCTCAGCTCTGAACAGAGCCTCCCTGTAATTCCACAGGCTTGGTTGCGAAGACAACAGAGATCTCAGCCCCAATTCACATTGCAGGGAGCAATCTGCCACAATTAACAAACTGGAACTACTTCTGACAGATGTGAAGATGAAACTTAGCACTGGAAGCACCCAGTGTCTTCTGCACTTATTTCAGTCTTGAGAAATGATCAAGGAAAACCTGCAGCTTGCGTTGCTAAGTAGCTGTCACCATAACAAACCTTTTCATGCCTTTTCTGGCTCATTGCTGCCTCCCTCAGCATCACCTAGACTAGCCAGAAGTTTGCATTTGTGCAATTACAAAACAAAATGGTATATTTGGTTTATTTTCAGGGAGTCTCATAATTTATTTGACCAATAAGAGAAACATTCCTGAGTTAAGCGCCAAATTTGGCTTTTGAATCCCAATGCTAAGCTGCTTCTCTTATTTTTTTCTCACAACATTGATTGTGGTTTCTTATTCCTTAAACATCAGCATTTCTTTTGTTTTGGAAATTAGTCCTGTAGTCAAGGAATATGAGAAGTGGCTTAATTTGTACAAAAACAAAACGAGCTGAACTTTTTGTGTTCAGCAGTGAAACAGTTTATAGAATCCTGATCCCTTTATTTCAGAATTAACAATGCACTGTGATGCATGGTACTTGCTGCCCGTGAAGTGCACGTTTACTCTAATTCTGGCTTACTCTCAGGTAATGCGAGGCCTGGATGTATTAACTTTCACAAAATGAGTAGAAAGCTTGAGCACACACATCCACTGGCAGAGGCTGGACCCAAGCTCTGTCACCAAAATACCCTATTTGAGGGAGAACATTCAACCTGTGCCTTGGAAAAGCAGACTATTAACACTGGTGCACAAGGTGATGATGAACACGGAAACCCACCAGTTTTAACCAGTTGCTGCGACTTCTGAATTCAAACAGCATTATTGTGAATAGTTTTCTTGGACTGATTCAATACACATATAAAGCTGACAGCCATCTGAAAAAGCAGTCCTTACCCTTTCCCTTCTCTATTCTCCTGCCTGGTGCTTCTTGTGTTATGCTGGCACAAGTTTCTGTATGGCTGCCCAGTGCGCAGGATGTAGGAATCGATCCAACTGGAGGAAAAAGACTGTTTCTTTTGGTGGACTTTACCCCGAATCAGTTCCCACCATCCCCAAACCCAGAGAACTAAATTGTACAAATACGTGCCAGCACTACCTGGCAAAGATGGGGAAAAAATCTGGACAAAAGGATCGAGTGCACCCTTAGCAAGTTTGCAGATGACACCAAGCTGGGTGGCAGTGTTGATCTGCTTGAAGGAAGGGAGGTGCTGCAAAGAGATCTGGACAGGCTGGATCGATGGGCTGAGACCAACAGGATGAGGTTTAACAAGACCAGGTGCCGAGTCCTGCACTTGGGGCACAACAACCCCAATGCAGCGCTACAGGCTTGGGGAAGAATGGCTGGAGAGCTGCCTGGAGAAGAAGGACCTGACAGCCAGCTGAATATGAGCCAGCAGTGTGCCCAGGTGGCCAAGAGGGCCAATGGCATCTTGGCCTGTATCAAAAACAGTGTGGCCAGCAGAACCAGGGCAGTGATTGTGCCCCTGTACTCGGCAATGGTGAGGCCACACCTCGAGTACTCTGTTCAGTTCTGGGCCCCTCAGTACAAGAAGGACATTGAGGTGCTGGAGCATGTCCAGAGAAGGGCAACGAGGCTGGTGAAGAGGCTGGAGAAAAAGTCCTACGAGGAGCAGCTGAGGGAACTGGGGTTGTTTAGCTTGGAGAAGAGGAGGCTGAGGGGAGACCTCATCACTGTCTACGGCTGCCTGAAAGGGGGCTGTGGGAGAGTGAGTGTTGAGCTCTTCTCTCAAGTGACAGGTGATAGGACAAGAGGAAATGGCCATAAGTTGTGCCAGGGCAGGTTCAGACTGGATATTAGAAAGAATTTCTTTACTGAAAGGGTGGTCAGGCACTGGAACAGCTGCCCAGGGAGGTGGCTGAGTCACCATTCCCGAAGGTGCTTAAAAAACGGGTAGATGAGGTTTTGAGGGTCATGGTTTAGCAGATAATGGGTGTGGTTGGACTCAGTGATCTCAAAGGTCTTTTCCAACAGGAAGATTCTATCATTCTATAATTCTACAAACACATTCCATGAAAGTAGCAGAACAGCTTAATTTACATTGGAGCCCTTGCATGGAGTGGCTTCAAAATCCCCATCTGCTCCAGAAGGATGTCCAAGTGCCATGAGCAAATCCGTATTTATTGTCACATGTATTCTTGACCAATGTTGAACAACACTTATAAACATCCATGATTAAAGGTCAATGACACAGTCCTCAATTATTTACTGTTAGTTTCAGGCTATGTTATAATGTTTAATGTTTTTATTGAAAACAAAAGTTGGGCAAATTAAAAAAAAGCAGAGGGGCTGGAGAAGGGAGAACAAGTAGAGATCTAGTTCATGACAGCCAGACTACTTCTGGTATCCTTTGTGGCTGCTGGGCCAAATGAAATTGGAGGGTGTGTTCTCCCAGAAAGCATTTTATTCTACTTATAACACAACATTAACATTAGCTTTTGGATAATGCCAGTATTTGCTCCCAGCCGGGTTTTTGCTTTTTTTTGAACTCTGTGTGAAAATGTTTGAACTAAAACAAATGTAAAAACAGCTCCTGTGAGAATACAAGAGAAAACCTTCCCTTCTTTTTTCTATCTCATGTTCCTGTCTCTCCAGTGACTATCAGATGTTCAGAGGTTAGCAAGAAATGAGAGGATTGTCCTTTCTTCCTTTTGTGTTGGGACAATCTATTTCGTGGTCCATTAGCTTTCCTATATATATATATCTTGCAGTTCACAGTATAGAGCCTGGTCAATTCTTGTAGGTGTAACAGAAGAAAAATCTTTGACAAGCACAAGCAGAAACATGAAAAACACTTGAGGAAACGTATTCCACAAGTAGTGAACACTTGAGAGCTTTAGAAACAAAAATTTACCAGTACCTCACTCCTCCCACTCTCCCCTCCAAATTAATGTGCTATGTACCACCACACAGACATCGTGCGGAAGGGGGATGGCAATAGGGAGAGAATAATCGTTTGAAGTCTGACTTCCTTTATTTACTGATGTAGGAGCACCCTATCTGGAAAACCAAAGCAGAAAAGGCAATCTAGTGTCTACAAAAGACAGGCACAGCTCAACATCTGTAATGCCTGTATATTTGACCCTCCAGTTGTCTCTGAAGCAAAATTGCATATGACAGCTGCCAGTCAGATTGCTAACCAAGTTGGTTTAAAAATCCTCAAAAGTGAGTTCCAGGGGAAGCTAAAAGCATTGACTGAAGGTAAATTAGAACCTGCCTTATAAAATGTTTTGAATTACGAAGCGTCCTCTACTCATAGCTCCCTGCTTCTGGGAAGGTTATTTAACCTGCAGATGCAGATAACATTACCTGCCTGGCTTCCTCCCTTCCACGCCAGCTGGAATAACAGAGGTCTCCTGAGGGAGAAGTAGAGCAGTATGTTTTCAAGGTGGTCAGACACACAGGGCTGGAATTCACTCAGCAACTGAAATATTCCTGCAAGGAGATTCATTAGAGTCATGAACTGTTTTCCTGTTCATTCATCATAAAGGAGTAATTTGGAAAGGTGGGGATGCATACTAGTCACTGATGTAAATACTTAAGGTTTGCAGACAGAACAAACCTGCTGCCAGTGAGCAAGACAAGCACGGAGAGGTATTCACAGCAGCTCCTTCTCCTCACTGCTGCAGTGTAATGCTATAGCCAAACACACTAGAGACATTCCAGCCTGAATGATAAAGCAGCAACAAATACATTTTACAGCAATGTTATTGATCAAATCTAAATCCCTAACAAGGAGATGTTTCTGAAAAGAAGATGGTGTTACTCACTGAACTGCTAGGAAAATGGCTCCTTATCTAGTAAAAACTAACTGAATGCTTATGGTTAATGCCTTTAAAACCATTCAAATGCTTATTTGAAGAGGAATTATAATGCAATGCAGATGCTGTACCTCTTTTTAAGTACTCCAATATCTTTTTAAAGAACAACAGTCATAGGTAGTATGGAATAAATGCTGTGCAGCAGAGAGAGCCTTTCTGCATCTTATCATCTGCCTGCACTGTAACAGAGTATGGAAATATACCTCTTGTAGATACAGCAAAAATATAGAGAGCAAATGCTTTGTCTGTCACCATTCCTTAGACCTTATTCAGCAGCTGATAAGTAATAACTGTAAAGCCTGCCTTCCAAGAAATGTAAGTCTGTCAGCACTACTTGCAGGCTGTGTTCAAAACTAGTAACAAATCCTGTACATTTTAAAGCAGAGCTTGCATTCATTGCCTCAGATTTAGTGTCGTTGGAAGCATACACGTATGCAAAATCAACTTGTCATTAGTGCTGATCACTGTAGTGTAACAAAGAGCAAAACCAATGAAAAAAAATGTAACAGATTGATATAAGAAAAAAACCCCACAAAAACTGGCCTTCATCATAGTCTGAGTACTTGAGTTCCCACACTTTTCCCCCTTACAGAGCTTTAACCAATGGAATGAAAAATCGAGACTTTATTTCCCAGTACAGGCAAGTTTTACACATAGACACATGCTCAGGTAGCCAGCCTGCATACCAGAAGATTTACAGCACAAACAAAATCAGCCCGTCTGCCTCCACAGGTAGCTCAAGAGCAGCACAGTCACTTTTGTGTGAAGCCCAGATAAAGTCAGCTTATTTCATCCAGAGACAGCCCACGTCAAACAGAATTCATTACCCCTGGCTCTATACAAGCTCTGTCGATACCCTGAGTGACTCCATGGAAGCTGTACTGCTTCTATAGGCTGGGATCCAAGCGTCTGGATCTACCAAGAGCACACAACTTCAGAAGTGCTGACATATCCACATGCAGAGGCAATTCTAGATTTAAGACAACAGTAGTGCCAAAAAAATTCAAGATGGATACGTTCTGGCATTCAGAAGGGACTAGCATGGAGATGAATCACATTTTATAGACAGTCTCCTCTAATATTCTGCACAGGCATTCCTAGCATAGAATGCTTGAACAAAACAACAGTGTGGCCAAAGTAACTCTTCCTTCCTAAAGGCAAGAAATTCGTTTACATATTTAAGCTTTAAATCTATCAAAGAGCTACACTGTTACACTAATACCAAAGCAAGCAACCTCTAAGTGCTAGATCCCTACTACAAAAAAGACAACAGTCAGAGCTAATATATAACAGCTTATAACACAACTTTTATTAGAAAAGTTATACTTAACAGCATCAACTATTTTCAAGAATATTAACCTTGAAAAGCAACAAAAACAGACTGAAAGTGTGTACCAAGAAACTAATGACTTTTTCTATAATTAAACATTCAAGTTATCTACAATGTCTCTTTTTACAAAGGGGAAAAAACATGGTTTTACAGGCACATGTTGAAAATAAAGCTGCGGTAACTTTATACAATTAACTTCAAGGATTATTAAAACATGGTCATCATGTAGTCAAGATTTTTTTTTAAGCATTCACATAATTTTACAGCTGAGCATACACTGAAATTTCAGAGTCCCAAAATTATTTCACAAAAGTGTCAACATTAAAAGCAGAACTTTGAGTGTGAATAATTTTGCCCTAAAAAAGAAGTTAAGACAGATTTCCATAATCAAGATATTCACATAATTTCTGGTGGTATCTGGTCCAACAGTAAAGCTTCATTCTTGGTAAGTAAAATCAAATGGGACTTCTTCTCCAAAACAGATAAAAATGTTTTGAACACTAGTCTGCATTATTGGAAAAATCCATACTAAAACCCATAAATATATCCAAAGAACCATTAACACACCACACAATTAAGTGGAACTATGCCTGTTCATACTGCATACACAGATGTGTATTCAAGTTTGTCGCCCTTTCAGTACAGGTGATATCTGAATCTTTACAAAGGCAATCTATTCAACTTCTCATTCTTATCTCCATATGCCTGCTTAATAAAAATCAGATAATTTACAATCTAGAAGTCTGTTTTAAAAAGTCTGGAGTTTATATACAGCTCTAACAAACCTAAAGCATTTTGATATCTTAAAGGTTTAAATGAAAAGAGTTTTTATTTGATGCTTATTAACAGTAATGAGCCATCATCAGTAGTGGACCATAATGAGGTGATAACTGAAAAGGAATGTTTCGTCTAAAATGCTTAATACATGTTCCGTCCTTTCATGTATGCAACAATATCACGTCATGGAGTGCTTTTCACAGACACTCGTTTCCCCTTAGCATCAAGGGCTACAAAAATCTGACTGCAAAAATGCAGTGACAAAGCAAGCTGACATGTCAGACACTACCTTTCAAACTGGCAGCTTTAGGAGACCCACGGTATGCACAAAGGTCTAGGGAATGGGAAAAAAAATGACTACTATGAGAAGGAGACCAAACATTTTAGACGAGTTTGGCAAAGTTTTTAATCAGACAATAGGTTGGCCATTCAGGTTTACTCATATAGGTTAAAAATATCACCACTGAATCAACTAATCAAATTATCGTAAGACATTTTCCTTGATACTCAACATTACATGCACCAATATTGCACACATCTGCTCCAAGCTGTTAAAACAATCTTCATCTGGGTCCTTGAGCTGTCTGTTTTTTGCAGCTAGAACTCAAGCCACCGACCCCAGCAGTATCACTAAAATATTAAGTGGTAAATTTAAAATACAAACCCCAAAATAACGCAAAAAAAAACCCATAAAACCAAGGACTTTATACAGACAATAAGATCTATATTTTCTGCAACGGTCTTGAGGGCCCTACAGATGGGGCAATAAATGTACGCCCTAGTGAAACAAACACTAGCTCTGCTGTATTTAACCATTCAGATAATATGAAATCTGGGACCAGGAGTTGCAATGATGTCGCTGTAAGGCTCCTCCTGTGTCAGCTCTATAGCTTGCTGTTTTTTAAGTACCAGGAAACTGTAGAATTTTGCAGCTGCTTGTTTTCTATTCGTATTCCTGCACAGCTCAAGCAAACTGATAGATTCTGCTCCAGTCTTTGCAAGAGCTCTCTGAAAAACACAAACATTGATACCACAGATTTAATAGAGAACTACATACAAACAAGAATGTCCATTGGCAAGATTATTTGTTGTCATCCCAAAGACACACTGTGAGGGACTGGGAAGGACTTGACATTGGATGGAGATATTACAACTTGTATGTGAAAATTTCTATATGATTGTATCTAAAAGAAACCAAGCAGGTTTCCCAGAGATGTTTAAAAAAAAATAAATCAATCTTGAGTCTGTCAAACTTATTCCAGAAACACTATAGTATAGCATAAGATTTTCTTTCTGCACCAACAGCTAGGCAGTCTTTTTTGACTACAGGACAAATGTTTTTAAACAGGACTGAAAAAAACCCCTATTTCTCAAAATAAAACTAACTCCAAAAATAATCATGATCTACTGTTTAAAATAAGATTTCAAGAGCTAAGGCTCTTTATAAGATGCATATTTTCCCAAAGTAAAAGCCTGTTTATTTCTAAAACTCCAAAACTCCTCTGTTTGTCTGAAACTAAACACGCAAAGTTGCTTACATTTTTTTAAAGTCTTGGCCAAAATTTAAAACAAAATTCAGGAAAATACATCTGTTTGCTGGCTAGAAAAACAACTTATGTCTTCAATTTAAAACAGAACCGTCTGCTCTGGAATATCTACTAGATGAAAAGATATTAGGCTGGCCAAACCAAATTACTTTATATTAACCAGATCTTAACTTCAAATCTTATTACAGACTTAATGTTTGAGCCATTCAGTGTGATATACTTTTGGGCACGTGGAAAAAAGAATTAGAAAAAAAAGCTAGACATGGTCCAAGAAGAATCCTGAAGCTCTTTCCAGAATTTGTGATGAAACATTGAGAGACAAACATTACACAATGTTACCGACTAATCATCTATATATTTATATACTTTAAACACTATTTTTAAGCAACAGTTGCATTGGTATGGGCCGAGACAGTTAATTTTCTTCCCAGTGGCTCATACGGTGCCATGTTTTTGATTAGAAAAAATGTTTTCATTTCGGATCAAGTAGACTAGGGGTACACAGGAAGCTGGGAGAGGACACAGCCAAAACAGCTGACCCCAGCTGACCAAAGGGATATTTCATACCACATGACGTTGTGCTCAGTAATGAAAGCTGACGGCAAGAAGAGAGATGTGCGTGTATTTGGGGTTACAGCATTTGTCTTCCTAAGTAACCATTGCATGCAACGAAGCCCTGCTTTTCTGGAAATGGCTAAATGTCTGACAGCCGATGGGAAGTAGTGAATGAATGCCTTATTTTGTTTTCCTTGCACATGTAGGTTTTGCTTTCCTTATTAAACTGCCTTTAGCTCAACCCATGTGTTTTCTTGCTTTTACCCTTCGAATTCTCCTTCTCATCCCAACACTGGGTAGGTCACACTCTCAGAGTTGTAGATTTAGCTGAAAATTTCTATGCTACAATAAAGATAGCCTAGCTGGGAGTAAACATCCTGTAAAATGGTTTTATTGCTAGACCTTGATGGGGTTTGCCTAGGGTCATATAGCACAAAGTCAAAGGCGCTATGGTTTCATTAAAAACAGAATCAAACCCAATTTTCTTAAAATCCGAGTTTCTAGGAGTCTTACTTGCACATCAAGTGTGGACATAAAGGTTGAAAAACAGTTAAGTGAAAAATCCAAATTTGAATGCTCTTTGGAATAAAATGACATTTATATTACAAGTTTATTAATTATAAGAATTTTTCCCCTCTAAGATAGAACTGGTATTCTAAATCTGTAATACCTACTGCAAAGAAAGCTCTTCCTTAATCTTTTAACTCATGTCACAATTGTTGGTGGACACATTCAAAAGCCACTTCAAGAGAAAGCAAATTATCACATATACCTGAAGTCCATGAAGCATTTGTTGAGTCCTCTTGTTCCATCTCCTTTCTTCTTGATCTTGATCACCCCCTGTGCCGTCTTCTTCCTGCAAACAGCCAAAATTCACACATTTACAAAACAATCTTTTCATCCACTGAGTTATGAAATGAAAGAGATTCACTGCAGCCTTCTCTTCTCATTAAGCCAGAAGGTAGCTGAGGTAGCTCAGTAAGGTTGCCTGCCACTATGATTATACCTCAGAATGCTAAGCTGACAATCAGTAAAACAGAAGTTTGGTCATGAAATCTAAATAAAAAGAGACACTTCAGTCTGTCTATGATGGCTGGTACTGAACACCACATCAACAATAGTAATGCTTCCAAATAAAAGCAAATACAGGCATGTTCTCATTTCACTATGGAAACAGAACTACTGAAGAGGAAAACAGGTCATTGCTAAAAGCTGTGAAGGCCAGCTGTAACAACTCTGCTCCTCCAGTCCTACAAAGCACTCACCTACACAGAACAGTACTTGTTTTTGGAAGATGTTCTACGGCTTTTTTGAACCAAGAGCTTTATTTCAAATCAGCAATTTAAAAAAAACAAGATGAAAGCACCACATGCAAGCAGTGCCGACTTTGTTTCAAGTCTTAATTCAAGAGCCTCAAAACTGCGCAAAAAAAATTTGGTTGATTATTTTGAGAAATTGTCAGGATATATTTTTTTTTCTTCAGTGTAGTATTTAAAAGTATCATTTCTCTGCATCAAGCAATATCCTGAGTTGTCAGGTAGTTCTACTAGGCAATCACTGTAAGTCTCTTCCAATTGAAAATATTCCATTCTGTTGTTACAGCTTTCCACATTGCTAGGAAAATAATCTTAACTGAAGTAATCCACATTTCCTTGTACATGTATGTGCCTTGTTACAAGGAAGCTTCACACGTCCAGATGCATTCTTTTTGCAACAATAACAGTTTTTAACAAGCTAATTTAATATTATACATTTTAGGTGTAAAATAAAAACAATCTTGAAGTTTGTTTTGATATCCACAGAATGGATGAAGTTTAATACTGGGATGAAGTTTAACAAGTCCAAGTGTCGGGTTCTACACTTTGGACTCAATAACCCCATGCAGAACTATAGGCTGGGGACAGAGGGGCTGGAGAGTAGTCAAGTGGAAAGGGACTTGGGAGTGATGGTAGACAGGAAACTAAACATGAGTCAGCAGTGTGCCCAAGAGGCCAAGGGGGCCAAATGTATCCTGGCCTGCATCAGGAATGGTGTGGCCAGCAGGACTAGAGAAGTTATCATCCCCTTATACTCGGCACTGGTTGGGACGCACCTTGAGTACTGTGTCCAGTTCTGGGCCCCTCAGTTTAAGAGAGATGTCAGGATGCTGGAGTCTGTCCAGAGGAGAGCAACGTAGATGGTGAAGGGGCTGGAGCACAAGCCCTATGAAGAGCGACTGAGGGAGCTGGGGTTGTTTAGCCTGGAGAAGAGGAGGCTCAGGGGAGACCTTATTGCTCTCTACAACTACCTACAAGGAGGTTGTAGGCAGGAAGGGACTGGTCTCTTCTCTCAAGTGACCAGTGACAGAACAAGAGGACATGGTCTCAAGCTTCGTCAGGGGAGGTTTAGGCTTGATATTAGGAAAAAAATTTTCACTGAAATGGTGATAGGCCATTGGAATGGGGTACCCAGGGAGGTGGTGGAGTCATCGTCCCTGGAGGTGTTTAAAAACAGACTGGATGAGGCACTGAGTGCCATGGTTTAGATGATGAGTAGGTGTTGGTGTTGGGTCATAGGTTGGACTCGATGATCTCAAAGGTCTTTTCCAACCTTGTGATACTGTGAATTTTAAATATTGTAGCTAATAAACAGCTTCAGTTACCATACTTTAGGACATGGAGAGTTTTCTTACAATAAACTACTTTTACTAAGTGGCATGAACTATTTAAAGAGGAATAAAATTAAATTCAAAACTTCTTGTATAAGGCATCATAAATATATATATTGGTTTAATCCAACCATGTGGGAGAACAGGAGAACCCTCTAATTCAAAGCAGAATGTATTATGCAACTTATAAATTTGTCATGGAATAATTTTAATATCTACAGTTCCAAAGGTTATCATTTCCTAAGTAAGTACTGAGGATTTCTTACATCATTTAACAAAACTAAAGTCAAACAGCGCTGGAACACACAAACCCTTCTACAAGCTGGCTTTTAAGAACTTAGTTCTTACCTCCTCTTCTTCCTCCTCCTCTTTCTCCTTTTCCTTCTCCTTCTCTTTTTCTGGCAGAAGTTCTAGCTCTGGTATTAGCTGGCAGATGTTTTGAGGCTCCTCTGGAGGCATTTCTACAGGTGGTATTTCCAGCTGTTGTGATGGTGGATGCTTTAAGAGTACGCAATACAGTTAAAAACAGTTGGCACCATTTTATCAGTGCTTTTACAACAGAATGTTGATGCTACAAACCAGTTTCACAAAATCAGAGTCTCTAAATCTTAGCCATTTGTCAGAATTTTTCATTTTTGAAAAGTGAAAAACCTTTTTTGTTTTGTTTTGCTGCCCATATATGTATTTTCACTCCTTTAGTGTATACTCGAACCAGAAATTATGATATCATTATACGCAAAAAGGCCTTCCAATAACTTCACTTAGTCCACCATCCAAGCAACTGATCTCCCTCCCTGGATCAGAAAATGCAACTTTAAAATCCCACATAACCTGATGCAGTGCTACACGAAAACATAACATCAAGAGGAAAATCTAGAAAAGCAGTTTAACGGATTTATATAGTCAGTTTTAATAAAACTCACAGTATAGTCTCCCCTTGAATCCGTAACAACCTTAAGTGTTTGCCACTAAAGTTACCTGACATCTGAAACTGTTTCTACACATAGCCTAGAATAGCTCAAAATAACTTCTCTTTTGGAGTCGTACAGGGGGTTATCACTATAGGCATGTTCCTAGAAGCTTGGTCTAGTTGGCACAATCAAAGAATTTCCAACACACACCAACAGCATTAACTTCAGTACAGAGTACAAACTGGATGCCAATTTCATCCAATGACATGGCCAAGAGGAACAGCAGCTGCCACCCTTTATAATAAGGGTGTTGCTGTTTATAATAAGATAACGTAACAATAGTCTCATTTTACAGTGAACCATCTGTTAGCCACGAAACATATAAGAAGTGGCATTAAAAAAATGCATAAATATAAGAAAGGCAGCATAAACCAGAATTTTTCTCACCAGGTAAGCCTTGAGAAAAAGAACACACCTTTCATTTCACCCATTTCCTCTTCCCTTCACAAAGTTTACTTTCACACTGCATCACAGCTTTTATAGAAGAGATAGACATGAACTAGTTTCCATGTCTATTCATAACTCAACTAGAAAACCCTTCCTGAAGATCAAAGTTCTTCTTTGAACCCTTAACCCTGCAACACTAGGACTAACTTAAAAAGGAAGTTCGTGCAGCTAAGACAATCCTCTCCATCTGTGAAAGCTGTTCATTTACACTTGCCAAGCAGAACTTGACAGCTTTGTAAGCAATACACTTTACTCCTTCTTCTGGAGGCAAGAGTGCCATTTCTTTATCCTACCTGCATTTTAAATATTTCAGTAAGCTTTCCACTTCAGAAAAACACCATAAAGACTACCAAAATTTGACAAAGACTCTGATACTACTCCAGCATATCTCACAAGACCACAGAAAGCCTGGGCCTCAAATCCATGTCACTTCCTGCTCAAAAACATCACACACTTATTCTCAAAACCAAAAAAAGTTTTACTCACAGGTAACACTGGCTCTGGTTCCACTTGCTGCAGTTTGCGTTTGACACCTGTCTGAGGTGGCGGAGGTGGCATAACAGAATCATCCACATTGGTTCTGCTACCTTCCATTATCGAGTCTTGTAAACGACTTGGTTCTTCAATAATAGGTTCATCTATAGTCCACAACAAACCCAGTTTTAGATACTCCGATACAGTTTTAAAGCACATTAAGTCCAATTTAGAATTGAGCACTCTTTAATAGCCTGCATAGCTTTCATGGTGACTTCAACAGAACTGGTACCGATGCACATCCAAGCCAATCTAACATCCATTCAATCCACTGGATCAAACAATCTCTAAGTGTCTTCTGCTTATAGTAAGAAAAACTATTTTAAGTCACAGACTTTATATCAAGCTAAACAACCATTACAAAGCTGTTTGCTTCATTCATAATCTTTGTTGTCTTAATATAAAGCAAAAACAGAAGAGAAAAATAAGACAAGCATCTTTGACAAGACACGCATCTTTGACAAGACACAAACCAATGACATCTCGTTGCTGCTGTTGCTGCTGTTGTTGCTCCTCTCTAGGAACCTCTGGGTTTTCAAAGTCTTTAAGGAACTCATCAAGGTTGTCAGCTTCTCCACCTTTCCTTCTCTTTCTTAGGTCTTCTGGTACCAGGGGTGTAAGACAACGAGTAAAAAGCTACAGGGGAAAGGTTATGTTATTCACTATTGTAGTTCTTGGTGTTCTTAATTTCATTTCAAATGAAGTAATTAGGGGCCATCTTCATTTCCCACATTTTAACCTCCTCTCCATCAACAGTAGCATTACAAAAAAAATCACTTATTTCTGTAACTGATAACTATTTTAAGCACTGGTGTCATCTTCATTGTTTTAATGATTTTTTTCTTAAGTGATGAATTCTGCCTTCATTATATCACTATTCATATGCTGACCTTTACTATATATGAAGCACAACTTTGAATATAGTCCATTTAGAAATGCATCTGCACGGAAACATTACCTTAAGTAGCCTGTTATTCCACAAAGGCTGTGCAGGCAAAGAGAAAAGCTTTTCAACTCCACCAGTTTCTTTCCACATCATCAGTTTCTTAGTAGGAGGTGCCAAGTCCAAAGTAGTAACAATATCAGAGTAGTCACTTAATTGGGCTCGAATAGTCTTGCTATCCAGTTCTTTCACACTGTCCACAATCAGCTTTCTCTTCCTCTTTGCTTTGGTTTCCTTCACTGTTGAGGTTTTTTCAGCAAGTAAAGAAGGTTAGCTCAAACAAATACCACGCCACACAAGAATCTTACAGGTTTGCTACGGGTCTTATTTGCCCGCATATAAAGTTGCCTCAGGAACTTAAGGCATTAGCTTTGGGAGAAGCAATGAAAACTTATAAGCACTATGAAAGGTCAAAGACTGTAAATGCTGTCCGATACTCTACAAATTTTTCTGTGTGTACTTGCGGTTCTACTGAATCTACCTAAGCCTCAATGTCCTCAGTTGCATACATCTCCCTCATGGCTGGCCTGTCAGGCTGTTATTCTTCAGGAGCAAACTCTTGATATGTAAGGTCCCTCTGGTCAAAGAGTCAAAACCACCACATCACGCTTCTCCCCGAAGCCCTATCTGAGCTTTGGTAGTATTAATGCGAATGGTTATCTTACCTGTACCTTTCATCCTGCTCTAGAATGACCTTACTGTAAATTACTTACAGCGTGGCACCCTGCAGCTGACCCTGAAGCTCTAGGAAATGCTGTCTTTGTTGGTTCCAGCTGAACAGTTGGCACCTTTGCTGGGAGCTTGCCACCAGAGGGCAGTGCTAGGGCTTTTTAATTGGCCAAGCAGAAAATCAGGGCCTGAAGTTCAGTCTTGAAAACACAGGAGAAACTACATTTTCCAGATTTTTTTTTAAATACAGCAGGTATCTGTTTATGACAAGCAGTATATATATTATAAACATAGTACCAGTTAAAATAAGAAAGTGCCTTGCATTAGAGAAAAAGACAGGGAATTTCACAACTTAGTAGAACTCCAAATACAAAGAACCATCTCCTGAGTTCAGCAATTCATTAGAAGCTATACACCACTAGAACACTCAGTGCAGTCACTCCTGGCCATCAAAAATAGCACACTGCATTACAGTGCTGCATTACATTTATTAGAATTAAAGACATGATGAGGTCTATTCCAACTCATTGTATTTTAACTAGCATCAAAAGCTGCAGTTATTATGCTGCTGTACCTACTGACTGCAGAAACTACAAACTGGTATCCACCAAGACCATCAATGTAAGCTACCTACCTGGAAACTACTGGAAGGCTACCAGTAGACTAAAAGGAATTTAGTACTTGATTCCTGGTTTCTCTTCCAACTGAGAAGTAGAGTCAACAGCAGTGCTAGATATCCATTACTACCTCACTGAGCTACAGTGGTCTCTGATGACCCAAGTAAAATATCCTGAAATAGGTTACTCACCAGTTATGTCAATAGGCTCCAGAGCAAAAGCCTCCTCTTCATTGGGAACGAGCGTTGTCTGATCAGTCATAGTTGGTAATGGTTCAACTGGATCTACAGAGTCCGGGCTGTCTGGTCCACCCACTGCCAATTAGAACAAGTACCTTGCACTATGTCAAAACATTAAGAAACTGTGCTACCCTTCCCATCCCTTCCGGTACATCTTAAAGTGGATTACCATATTTCCTACTTTTAAGCACAACATGCTTTTTATTAAAAGGAATTAGAATCTCAATCAAATTCGTTGAAAACAAGCAATATTAGATCTAGCCCTACATCATACTCACTTGATACATTATCATCATCATCCATATCATCATGGGGAGGTTGCTCTGGCATCATTACTCCACTTTCTGAGAGCGCAGGTGGGTCATCAAAAATGCCACCATCATTATTACTGAGAAGTTTGTCATCTGAAACAACAATATGAGAGAATAAGTTTTGCATCCATTTTGAGATTACAGATAACCTTTATTACAATACACTTGCCACGTATTTGCACCTTATTAGCTTTCTTAATACTTCACAGAGAAGCACTGAATACAACTCTCAACATATTAATTAAACCCCTAGGAGGAGTCAAAGAACCAGAAAAATTGCATGTTGATTTTTCTCTAAAGAATGTAACATACAGAATGGAAACTCTGGATGATTTAATCTTACTTCATTTAAAATATGCCAGCACTTAACATGCTACACATCATCTGTACTGCTGTAGCACTCAAGCCAGAATTGCACTGCTGAAGACATAACATAGGGAGGTACCTTGGCAGCAAAGGAAATAATGTTCTCCCTGTCGCCCCTAATAACTAATTATTGAGACAGAAGACAGGACAGAGGAAAAAAAATTCTCAAGCATACCCAATATTCCACCATCATTTCCTTCTCCAAAATTATCATCTTTGTATTGGTCTTCATATTCCAGGTGATTAGATTTCTCATTGAGGTGACTGGTGCTCTGTTCAGGTTCCAGTAGGAGATTGGAAGCACTGGTGCTCACTAGCATGTCATCTTCAAATGCACTACCTTCTCTCATCATCTCACGATCATCCATGCCAAAGTCACCTGCAAGAATACCATTTAACTGCTATAAATGCTGAAGAACTAAGATGCAAGAGACCTAGCTAATCAAACAGCAAAGGCCCAAATGTAAGACCAAACCTCATTTCAAGTTATCTTAATTGCAGAGTTAATGACAAGGTATAAGAAACTATGCCCAACAAAGCCAAATACTGTTCAAACAGTTATAGAAATAACCATATCCATTTTATTGTACATATCTGAACTGATTTTAGCAAGATCCTACTAAGTTTTATCTGCATTGAAATCAAAGAATTCCAAGGAAGTAAGAAAAGTTGTACCTTATGCCTCGAGGTTGGGCTTCATGTACAAAGAGCAAACCAATGCCAAATCAACACCACCATCAATACCTAGACTATCTCAACAGTTTCTGAATGAAAACATGCCTATGATTAAAACAACATCTGACTTCATATTCACACCAAGTTTTGAAAATTGTAATTGACATAGTACTTCACTAATTAAGCTGACTGAATATTCTTCAGCTTTATATAGGCAGCTAGAAGCTTGCTGAATATTAGAGGATAGGTTTTTTTAAAAATGACATGTACAAACTAAAAATAAAATGTAAAGAAACACATTTGATCTAATTAGTTCTGTACTTAGAGGGGATTTTGTATTAATTGCAAAACCGTAACCTCACAGTTACCAAAACTAGCTTAGTAATACATAATAATACAAGAGATTTTTACCAAAGTCATTATCCTGGAGGATACTGATGTTGCCTACTTCTTCCCTCATTGTAATTTCTTCCACTCTACTCTGGTTCAAACTGAACTGCTGGGCCACATCAATATCACTTAAACAAACAGAAAGTAATTATTAGAAATCTCAATTTAACAACAGATTAAGTCTGCTTAGATAAATGTGAAATTAGTTTCCAAAAGTACTACTGTAACTATACACTTAAGTCAATTAACAAAAAAACTGAAGGTGAATACAGAATAGAAAAAAATACTTAAAACAGTAAGACTATTCATGGTAAAGCCTATCATCCAAACTGTATTAACTTCTGGGAAACATATCAGTAACCTCTCTGTATTGTACTCCTTTCTGTATTGGGGTCACTAATTTTAAAGGCCACATTAATAAGCAAGAAAACACTTCCCCCCTTCAATTTCAAAAGCTATTAAAATAATTTATCAAAAAGAATATCTGGTAATGGTACCAATTTAACACATTGTCATATGTTAAAGTATGTTTCTTAGAGGAACACAGAATTTTTATGTAGTTTCAAATTAGTATATGCTCTAACTGCAGAACACCAACTAACACAAACTGTATGCTAGAAATTACATTATGAATAATTCAAAAGTATAATATCAATTTTTAAAGGTCAAGAATTACTCAAGTTGCATACTTGTCACTACGTTTACAAGCAACCCACTAGTACACGAGTGTCAAACTCAAGACTCCTGCCATTCTCCTGCTCGTGCAGCGTAACGCGCATCTCACACACTGTGCGCATGACCAGAGCACTGGCAGGAGGAGTGCAGGGGCGACAAGTTCGGCGCTGCTGTCGGGTAGAAACCAGGTGCCAGGCCAGATAAAACAAAGGTAGAGGGTTGGATTCGGCCTGCAGGTCATGAGTTTGACACCCCTGCACTAGTATGAAAAAGTTCTAAGCATTAAAAGTGCTGCTACAGAAGGTCAACCAGCACGTTTCCATAAAACTAATCATACGTATGTGATGTAGAGTGCCTTATGTAGAAGAAAAAAAGAAAACAATACCTATCAGAGTTTTTCAAAAGCTTCTGTAAGGACAGCTTTAACTTTGGTTAAAATTATATGCTACTAAAAACTTAAAACCAATGCGAAGATAGATGACTTGCCTGGTATATTAAGACTTAAGAATACAAGATACCTACAGACTTTTTTTTTTAATTCAGCAATGAGTTTGGTGTTTAAAACCAGGTTCTCCTCAACTAACATCAAACACTATTTACACAGAAATAAAAAAAAAAAACTTACTCTAGATCAGGAAGTGGTTGGTCAAAATCATGAAATTCCTCAGGTAAGGTAATAGCATTGTAAGCAGCTTCTCTGTTTTCCTCAGGCAAGTCAACAACCCCTGCAGAAAAGAACACTCAGACATGAGTTTCTACGCCTTGCAAGGACAACATTATTCCCTATCACTTCAGCACTGTCCTCCCCGCATGAGCTTCTTGTCTTTGAATTGTAAAACTGATGTTAGATACCTATGAAGAAAATTTCTAATGTTAGTATTGAGATTCAGTCTAAATTCAAAATACATATGCCCAAGCCCTTGTATGCTTCCGTATAATCCCAAAAGCCTCAAATCACTTGCTAATGTTTATGTAGCATGATGCAGAGCTGTGCAGCTAACAGAGGCACTGTATGTCACCACAACACTATGCAGGTATCTGACAATACAGGTATGTGCTATAAAACCATTTTATCTAGATGCTTCAGATGAGCTAGTTGGTTTGGGTAAAGCAGCAGCAACACAGTATGACTACTTTTATATTGGCCATTTAGTCAGTTTCTTTAGCCCTGAAAGCCTTAGCACAGTACTGACTGTACTTGAGCCACCTAAAATCATAGGCTTCTGATTTAAAAGAGCTGGATTACCTAAGCCACATACATACCTTTTCTCATCCTCCCGAGATGCTTAATCTGCTACTCAGTGGGCATTCTTAGAGCATGACTATCAGATTAGGCATCAAACAAAACCAGCACCAGTAGTTGGTACCCCTCTATTCAAAGGCTTAGAGTTCAGTAAGCTTGAAAGTGCATTGGAAATACAGGTTCAACTCCTTGTTTAACTTGCAGAAGACCTGAGCTCTATGTTCTGCCTTCTGACCCACAAAACAAAGGCAATCCTGAGGTACAGATATTTCAGAAACACTCTGCCCACCATGTTCCCCTCCATCAAAGAACCACTGAGACCAGGAACAAGCATGAGTTTGTAGTTATTCATCTTAGTACTTGGCTAGGAATGAAGAAACCCAGTCCATCCATTCAGTGCTATCCAATATTTTTACCTGTTGGCTGCTTAAGATAAAACTGTAAAAGATTCTCAGAGCAGACAGGATCAAAACAATGCCTAAGCCACAGGGCTGATAAACTAAGAACAAAGACAAATGCCTCAACTAGTTTCAAGTCAGTATGGCACTTTTTGTAATCTTGTTTTAAGACACTTCACCTTCTACATGTGTTCTGTTGGAAGTCAGAAAATTGGGAAAATAGATTACCTTGTGAAATTAGACAAATTTATGTGTTCTCAACACTCAGGGAAGTTAAATGCGATAGTAAATAAAAAACTGACAACAGTCAACAAACTGCCAGTGAAAGCTACATGAAGATCAATGGCCAAATCACAACGTGAAGCTCAGGAAATTAAGAAAAAGGCATTATAAACCTTAACTTTTCTCAAATTCACTGTTGCTTTGCCTTTCAAGAGTTGCCTTTTAAAGAAAGGGTCTTCCTTGAGTTCAGCTTTCAAATCTACTACATTCTGAAACTTGAAAAAGTAGAATATAATTCAGCTGCTGTGAATATCACTGCCACAGCTACGCTCCATCTGGAAAAAAAGTTTCCCAAGCCCGAATTAAAGCTAAAATGCGAAAGTGTTAAGTCCTTTTGTAACTTGGGGCAAGGCAACCTTTAACCTTGACGGAAACAAGCTCCCTTCTACACTTCTATCCAGTACAAGCAATTGGCCTTTCTCAGACTTTTGACAGAAAGTAAAAGCCGTGCAGCATATTTCCATATAACACCATACACCAACAGTAGTAAAAGTAATAATAATAACAATAATAATAATAATAATAGAGATTTTACTGAATTAGCACTACAGAGAAGGGAAGGCAGAATTGTATACCTCCTTAATAAATATTATATAATAATGTAACTTTTCAAAGAATGCTTAGATAAAGGCAGGTACCTGGACGAAAAGCCATCTTAATCTTAATGAAAGCCTCATTACAGTCTGCAAGAAGATATTTTGCTTTCCTGTGGTAGATTCTAACAACACCTAATAAGAGATGTCCTGAGGTTCGAAGTGCCATCTTCACCTAGAAACAAAATGCACAATCAGAGAGGTAGCCTTACTTTTGTTTGTTTAATGAATTTCAGTCAGTTTTGCATGAGTTTATCAATAACATCAAATATTCAAAACAAGTATAAAAATCAGCAGAAAACTGAAGAAAGGAAGAATGCAAAATCCACAGTTCAAGATGATACCCTACGTATTATTTATGGACGACCTGGCAAATATCCCTAAATTAATAGCAGCTTACTTCAGGAATTCCCCAAAACGGCTCTGTATAGATGACAAAAAAAAGACAACAACATGAAATCCACATGACCACATCTTTTTCTGACATCTCTGTTGGTGAAAGAAGTGAAAAATACTGAAGTTTTAACTGCCACAGATTAGAATCTGGTTAAAAAAAATCTGGTTACAAACTGTTACTTGTTACCTCTCCATGTTGTGTCCTTCACTTAAGGAAAAAAACCAGACAAATAGTGGAAGATGTGGGGTGTTCATAAACACACACTGCCACATTAAAACTAGTTTAACTTCATTTCCTCTTTAACCTCACAGTTTTTCTATGTAATCAAGTATCTGCTGTGGGAACAGAAAACTGATAAAAAAAATATTCAGAGAAGGACTCTTCTGAAGTCCTTTAGTCTGAAAGAGCATGAGACTTGTGTTGAAGGGTACATGGAATAATTGTCTCACAGAAAGATTAAGCCATACAGGGTTTAACCTCAAACTCTAAGAATCCAAGATTTTTATTGTGTACAATGTCCTTCTAATATTTCAGTCACTGCAAGTGTTACACAAAGTTAAACACAGGAAAGAAAGTCTATCAACGTCAGCACACCAGTGAGTATATGAACTTTTTCTTCTTTCTAAATCCTTCCACAGCTTACACTGAAGCAAATAGTTGTTTTGGAACAGTAAGTAACTCTGATTGTACAATAAAATTTTTCTTATATTTAGCAGTTCTTCCAAAATCCAGAGTAGAAACATTATTTCATTTATATCAACCAAAAGATAAACCAGAGGCAAAAAGCTTCAAAAGCAAGGCCTTCACACTACAGTGCAGTAACTTTATTATACGGAAAACTATCCTTACACAGCCAGTAACATTGCAAACCACCATGATACTTCAAATCTTTTTGCTGTAGCTAAGCAGAAACGCGCTTTGAACTTAGATCACAAGCACAGACAAGAATATCTTGATTATCATTTCTACTGCTCCCAGTAACAGCAGCACTTAAGAGTGTCATCATAAGGCCTTTAAAATTACTTCACAAAAAGCCTGGGCATTCCCCTCTTCCAAACATTTGCTTCGAGATGACATGCAGGTACATCAAGTTAAAAGTCCTCCACTTAGACAAAGCAAAACATATTGTAACTAGGTTGCATGACACTTCAGCATTAAAAAATTCATAAAAAAATACTCCTCAGAATCAACAGAATATTTCACATCTGAACAGATCATTCCACCCTTTAAAACATCATGAGTTTTGTTTCAGTAACCCAAATAGTAACTACAACCTTTAGAGAGTTTCTTTTCACTACAAGATAACATTACATCAGTGTAAAATAGATACCTTCGGTGAAATGATACTCTCCACACTGCTCTCCAGATTACATTCAAAAACATGGGCTTTGGTTAGCTTCTTATCCCAGTGGGCTGCCAGCCAGATTTTGGCCAGTGGCCCACGCTTGCTCAGAACAAAGTGGGCATAGAACATGGTCCCAGATGTCTAAAACAAAGTGCAAACCTGTAAAGAGAAAGGAAAATTTATTTTTCTAGAAGTTTTTTTTAAGGAACATCCTTGTGAACACCGCCCTCAGCTGCAGTATGCAAAGCGCATGTTTGCTTTTCAGTCATTAAGGTCAAGATTATTTGTATAAAATATTTAAGAAACCAACACTTACAAGTGGTGGCCATGCAATAGCACAATATTTATTGCAGAGGAAATATAAAACAGGAAGAACAGCAACCAATGACCATTTACATAATTTAAAAATGTTTACCATCCTGCAAGATAAAAAAACCTTGAATATATTAAACTTTATGGTAATCACACCAAACTCATAAGGCAAACATGTCTCAGCTTTCAGTTCACAGGAGTCTTCTACCAATTTAATTTCTTTCTACTCTTAATTCAGTTGCTACTATTGTTCTATACCAGTACACTGTTTCAGTGAAACATTCAGCATTACAAAATAGTCCTAAACTTTTTGAACTTCACCATATTTTCTTAAACACAAAGTACAATTATGTCATCATTTCTGAACAGAATGCTCGCCATTTCATATCAAGCCATGGGGAAGCAGAACAGCATGATGTCTTATGACCTCAACAGGCCAATTTCATGCATGAGGTTAAGCATGTGATTCAGTTCAATTACAAGTTGAGAAAATAAAAATATTGCTTTAGAGGTAGAATATTCTCCACAAATAGTTTTTTTTCCAGCAATATTTGTAACTAGGGAAAAACAGCTATAGAGAATAGGAGAGATGCAACAAGTGTGTTTTGGTTTTGACTGAATGAAAAGCACAGCAACCTAACAGTAAAAGCAGAGCAGTTTAATCTGGGCAGAGTCAGTGTGAGTAGCATCAGTTTCTAGTCATAAGCCCCTCCCAGCATTTTCCCAATGCATGCCAACATAACTTATAAGCAAACAGGGAACACAGGGAAACACAAAGCATCAGTAACCATGACAGCCAGAGAGATACTCCAGAAGCCAATTCCTAAATCATAGCAATTTACTTGTAGGTAAAAGAAAAGTTTCAAAGCAGGTAGGGCAGTGCTGCTGATACTTATAGGGTACACTGCACAAAAAAAAAAGTACAAATGTGACTGCCAGAAAAATAAATATAGGGACAAGAGAAGCACTGGCATTGCTGGGTCAGTGGAAGCAAAGTCAACCTCTAAGTATCTGGATGATAACAAATGAAAAATTGTAGATCGAGGGATAGAAAAAAGGCAATTTTTTTTTCTTTCCTGGTGTTTTATTAATTGGGAGTTGAAGGAATATAAAGGATAGGGGAAATAATCTTTGTATTGGTACCATACTCCATACTTGCACCCAATTCACAGGTATCATTGAACATGCAAAGTGATGAAAGCTTTGAATTTCAGCTGCATTAAATATAACAGAGTTGTTTGGACAGCAGAACTGATTATCAAGGTTGTCTGTCTCAATGACAGACTAGTCACTGCCTTGCTTCATAACCAAGACTAGACACAGCGAGTAGGATCAAAAGGAAATAAGGGCCATGTTTGGGTTCAACACAATAGGTAGAAAAGATTAAAACCAATCTTGGGAGTGAAGTTGATAGGTTTGAGTCATAACAGTTTCAGATTAACAAAAAGTTAAAATGTCATTTGTATTTGTTGAGATTGCGTGGGGGCTAAGGACAGCACTGCAGGAAGGTGGACATGAGCAAGCTGTTCTAGAAAGGCACAAGGGAACAATTTTGGAAGTCTCCTTGATGAATAAAAGTTATCTAAAGGAAGGTATTCTACTCCCCTGTCCTGCATTTTTTTGAAAGACACTACACTGCCTCAAAGGCAAGCAGACAATTCAGTTCCTCGTGCATTTTCAAAGGTCCCACAATATTTTTGTACATGCAGAGACATAACTTTGCAGCACAGCATTTGGAAATCTTGAGTTGCTACCACAACCATCCACTGCTCTGGTAACAGCAGGCCTGTAAATTACCCCTAATTATGATGAACAGAGGAACACACAAACATACTGTTAGTAAACCCACTTGTATTACTTCACTAAAAACTCCCAACAAGCTGCAAAAGAATGTACATTAATTCATGGAGTTTGGCACAATTATCCACCAATGTTTTACAATCATTATACTAAGCAGCGTGAGCTTCACAAAACTTAAAACATACGGTTAACTAACTCTGAAAACATTCGGAGAAGTTCTTGTTAAATGTGAAACACAGTATACAGACAACTAGGACAGAAACAAATTATCACTTTAAATCCCAGATAGCAAGGGTGCAAGCATAAGACAAATGAACTACCTAAGATATCTAGGAGGAAGCATCATTCCCCAAAGTGTTGAGATCACACCGAGGCTAATGGTTTCACAACTTTTTTTTTTTCTTTTTTCCTCAAACTGACACATTTGTTAGATTCTTTAAGAACTGACAATCCGAGTCAAAGTACTCCTCATAAGCAACCTTAACATATGTGAAAGGGTTTCAAAACATGTTTGTTAGCGATTAAATCAAAGAATACAGGGTGAAAACCACTACCTCCAGGGATGGCACAGAAACAGTAAGTGGTCACCTGTGTTTGTGGTTAACTAGATTTGACTACCACTCTATATTGGAGTTATGGATCAAACCTAAAACTTGCCTGTAAGACTAATGAAAAGATCATACTACTTGTGCAGGGTACTTAAAACTTTTGGAGTGAATAAGAACCCCCCCAAAACTAGCTTTTTACAGATGTTGTCTCTTTCTCTTTGTCCATTAACAAAAGCCTTGCCACAGCAAAACAAATTAAGAGAAATAGTGATAATCAGACTGCTTTTTAATCTGAACTGTTATTACCAAATCATCTTCTGTTCCCTGAAGCACTAATTTCCTGTCACAATATGAGCCTATGCCACTTCCAAATTCCAGCAGATGCTCTGCTCTGTATGCCAATGCATGGGTTACAGCAATGGTACGAATCCCAGCTTATGGTTCTGAGCTGCAGCAGTCCAGCTACTACTGTTTAGATCAGCAGCACAATTGCTTAAAGCAGGCCCCAATGGTTGCCCTCACTTTCCTGAGTTTTTCTTTCTTTCGTTCTCCTTATTTCAGTCTTTTTGTCTGATCTTTGTCTTATCATACTGTCTGATAGGGCAGTATGCTGACGCAGTGGCGTAAAAGGAGAAGGAATAGATTTTCTGGCATAATTCGAGACTAGGACAAACATTAAAGGAATTAAAAGAGTTTCTTGGAGTAGCAGAGTGCAGACACATAAAACATATGGGTTGCTTTTGCAGCCAGCGACTTAAGAATCCTCCAAAGTAAAAGGGTAGCTGATAGCTCTTAAACTTGTAAGGTAAAATACAACTGTTAATTTTTGAAATTGACTAGTTATGAACCAGGACTTTAAAACCTCTTCAAAGAACCTACTCATTATTCCTGTCTTGCTAGTATTGCTGAGAGGGAAAAACATGTACTCACATAAGACCAGGCAGGACCAAATCCTGATGTTGCCAAATTCTGCTTTTAGAAGACTCTAAACTTAATTTTAATTAACTTTGAATTTGCTTCAATGTGCCACAATCATTTTCAGGTTCCTCTGCCTAATATTTTTGTTTCTACATAAGTGTGAAAAATAGCTACAGGTCTATACTCAAGATAACTTAACAAGTAAAGTGAAACTAATACAATATAGTACAAAGCACCTGATTCAGAATCTGCCTGTTTGATTCTCTTGTCTGAGTATCCGGTAATTGATCCTCTCCAAGAATCGACATGAAAATTGGGTAGATACTACCTATGAACTTCATCTTGCATATTAGAATGGTTAACTATCTAAACTCTGAAAAGCAGTCTTGCTCGAGTCCCATCCTTCAAGACATTCAGAAAGAAGCTTAACGAAATAACAGTTGACAATAATATTGCAGTCAACAGATATGATATTCACCATAATTTAATGTGACTGTGGTTCACTCAGAAGTCCAGAAGGATTACCCCGACCCTGCAACTGTACTTTGATTCTGTCAATTTCAACTCATAATCCTTCACTATACAGTCCTCCTCACATGTCTTAAAACTTCCCTGACTGATGCTGTCTCACCAGCAGTTTCATTAGCACACTGAACACCTAGTGTCACTGGAAAAAAAATTCATCACAAGACCAGTCTTCACAAACTCCACTAATAATTTGTTACAGTTCAACGCCTCTTTTCAGCACTACCTTATTTCATCTTCTTCCTTCAACCACCTTTATAATTCTCTGGTTAATACACATTTTCTGAGCTCTAATTTATTCGTGGCACCTGCAGCTTTACTGAAGTTCAGTTACAAGTCACCTCAATTTCTTATGTTCACAAAATCAATTATTGAAAAGATGAAATTGAACTAGTCCAACTTGGCATACCTTTGACAAATGCATATAGCATTTTTCATTTGTCTTCAGGTCTTGATTTTCTCATCAACATTATTTCTGAAATCCAGTGGCTAAGGCTGCACTACCAGGTCTGTAATTGCTCAAAACACACCACTCCTTTACATGAACTGCATTCACTATTCTCCAACTATAATACACTTCACACCTACACAATCAAATTGCTAGAACCAGCGCCCCACAAGTTACTAATTCAAAAGGCAGATCACTCAATGTACAGTTTGAGATTATTCAAGCCTATGAACACTGTGCCTCCCAGCTTCTAATTCCACTTCCCTCTCTAAACTTCAGTAGGTATCCTGTCCTTGCAGGTACATCCATTCATCCAATGGAAAAGAAACTTTTTAATTTCAGGCCTTATCTCGGCTATCCCAAACTCTTTTGCATAATTCCAGTTCCAAGTCAAACTAATACACTAGCATAAACCATGCATGAACATGGTCTATAAACATACATAAGTTGAATAAGAAAACAGAATTCCTTACATTACTCTATCTTTTGCAGCAGTTATTCCTCTTCACCCAAAGAGCCCAAATGTAAAAAGCTAACATCTTGCCTCAAAGAAGTTAAACCTGCATATTAACCAAGACAACTACTCTCATTTCTGTGGGAAACCCCATGATATCAGAAACCCTAACAGCAAGTCAAGAGTGATTTAACTGTCTGGTAATTTAAGTTTATTGTACATCTCTCAAACTTCTGCTCCTCCTTTTATTCCCCCATCATATGTACTTCCTCTCTCTATTTAAAAACTTTAGATCAGTGGGCTTCATATTTCGAAGTTTCACTGAAAGTCAACTATTTATAACTGAATGGTAAGTCTGGCCCTACTAACGCTCTGATGCTTCCACATTTTTGATGTAATGAGTTTTACTGAGGACATTCACACAATGTGGATCTAAATGATAACTTTTCCAAATGTAGAATATTTTATAGTGTCCAAATTCAATGCAAAGCTATTTTCACTGAAATGGTGCCATGCCAATAGTCACAGTGGCCTCAAATTTCCTTTGTTATTGACAAAACCACAACATCCTATTTTATATTTAACAGAAGCCTTTCATTCAGGATTAGAGAGAAATCTTTAAAAGCACAGTAAGGTTTATATCAGAGTGTCCACAGGAGCTGCTAGAATAAGATCTTAATTCTTCTAGAGGAAGGCGTTTTTAAAGAGGCCTTTTATTTGCAAATCAACAGTCTCAGTGCCCAGGCAGCAGTTCATATGTTACTTAGTGAGGACTGCGAGAACATTCACCCGTCAGCTTTATCCAAGTGTGAAGTCACATGAGGAAACAATAGACAGGCAAGGAGAACTTTACTCCCCTGCCCAGCCGCAAGCGACCACGCCGTCCCTTTTGCCAGGCCGGGGGTCGGGCCCGTTACCTCACTGCGATCGCGGGACCTCGACCCACCGCTCCCCTGTGGAAGTGGGGCGCTCACTTTCGGGCCGCCCTCACCTCGGAGTGCACCCCGGCCTGCCCGAGCCCCCCCCCGGACTCCGCCTTCCACCACCCAGGGCTTTGCCTTCCCCCACCACCCCCCCTCCCAGGGGTCCTGCTCGTCCCACCCCCCCCCGAACCCTGCCCGTGACCTCCCCCCCTCCCCCGGATAGTCCTGCCCGTGACGCTTCCCCCCCCCCCCCCCCCGCCTCCGCCGCGGCCCTGCCTTCCACGCCCCCAGGGCCCTACCCATCATGCCCCCGGGGCTCTGCCTTCTCCCCCGGGGCCCTGCCTGTGCCTCCCCCGCTGTTCTCCCCAGAGGGCCCTACCCCCCACCCACCCCCCTCGAAGGCGCTGCCTTTCCTCTCCCGCCCCGGGGCCCTGTCGCTCCCCCGGGCCCTGCCCGCCCCGCCGCCAGGCCGCAGTCGCGGTCCCGCTGCGCCCTGCAGGGTCACCCCCACCACACGGCCCCGGCCCCCGACCCTGCCACCGGGGAGGCCCAGGCGCTGCCCTTCGCCCGCCCCCTTTGGGAGGGTCCGGCCGTGCGCGGCCGCAGGGGTCCGGCGGGGCCCCAAGAGCCGTGCTGCGGCCACCCCTTACCGCGGTCCGGCGCAGGCGGCAGCTGGCGAGGCCGGGCTCGGGCGGCTCTGCGCTCCCCCTCCCGGAACCGAACCGCTCACTCAAACAAACAAGATGGCGGCCACGGCCCTTCCTGCCGCCCAAACGCGCTGTTCAAATCGCAGGATGTTTACGGTTAAACCACCCCCCAGCCACGCACCGCCCCCACTGCGCATGCGCACCACCCGCAGGTCCGCGCCACCAGCTGCTGGCAGG
>JAUMJL010002109.1:0-42528 GCA_033558185.1 Dromococcyx pavoninus | reverse complement strand
GTGCTGTTGGTGAGGGACTGGGGTGCTCGGGAGGGGGACAGTGGGTCCCATGGGTTCCAGTGGGGGGTATGGGGGTCCCCTGGGCACTGGAGGGGGACAAAGGGGTCCCATGGTGCTATGGGGGGCTTGGTGTGCCATGGGTGCCACTGGGGTGGTGGGGTGCCCTGGGTACTGGAGGGGGTCTGGGGGAGGTCCCATGGGTGCGACTTGGGGGGTTTGGGGTCCCATGGGTGCTTGTGGGGGACACGAGGTCCCATGGTTGCCACTGGGGGCTGGAGGTCCCATGGGTGCCACTGGGGGGGCTTGGGGTCCCCTAGGTGCCACTGGGGGGACTGTGGTCCCGTAGGAACCCCGGGTGCCCGGAACATTTCTGCGCGGGGCTGGTTTCCGGTGGGGGGCGGAGGCTCGCGGCCGCCGGAAGCGGCGGCGCGGGGAGGACCGGAAGCGGCGGGGGGGGGGGGGGGCGGCAGTGGCTGAGGCGCCATGGAGGCCGCGCTGACCGATCTGTACGACCCGGCGCTGCTGGGCATCCTGCAGCACGTGGGCAACGTGGAGCAGTTCCTGCGTGTGCTCTTCGGCTTCCTTTATCGCAAGACCGACTTCTACCGGCTGCTGCTGCGGCCCGGCGACCGCCTCGGCTTCCCACCCGGCGCCGCGCGCGCCATGGCCCTGCAGGTACCGCTGGGGCGGCTCTCGGGCCCGAGGGCTGCGGGGCGATGAAGTGGCCCCGTGGGCGCCGCCGGGCACCGGCGATGGGAGCGGCTTCGTAACGGCGGGGTACGGGGAGAGCGTGGGCAGAACCGGGTCCCGCCGATGGTTTCGGTCCCAGCGAGGGGAGCAGAGGCCCCGGCGGGCGGTACCGGGTTCAGCCCCGGCGAGGGGGACCAGGTGGGTTCCTAACGGTAGGGAAGGGTGCGGGGTGAAGAGGAGGCCCTGCCAGGTGGTACTGCGTTCAGTCCCGGTGAGGGGAGCGGGTGGGTTCCTAAGAAAGGGTGGGCCCCGGCTGGCGGTACCGGGCACCGGGCCTTGGGTTCGGTCCCGGCAGGGCGAGCAGGGCCGCGTCCCCTCGGGATGGGCTGTGCTGAGCACCGGGTTCCTAACGGCGGGGATTGAGAAGAGCGGGGACCCCATCGGCCGGTACCGAGTTCGGCCCCGGTGAGACGAGCGGGTTTCTAACGGCGGGGAGGGGTACGGGGAGAGCGGAACCCCCACCGGGTGGTACTGGACCCCGGCAGAGTGTTCGGGAAGAGTGGGGGCGCCACCGGGCGGTACCGAGTTCGACCCTGCTGAAGGGAAAAGGTCTTCGTCTGCCGCAGAGTTCCGAACGGCAGGGTTTAGGGGAGAGCTGGGGCCTCACCGGGCGGTACCCGTTCAATCCCGGTGAGGGAGGTGGGTGGGTTCCTAACGGTGGGGAGAGGTACGGGGAGGATGGGGGCCTCGCCGGGCAGTACCGGACCCCGGCAATGGGGTCAGCGCTGGAGAGGTGAGCGGGTTCCTAAGGGGAAGTTGGGATGCGGGGAGAGTGGAGGCCTCCCAGTAGCCACCTGTGCCTGGAGGAGGTGGGAGAGGCATCCCGGGGTCTGGAACAGGGGGGAGGTGGCGCCCCGGGGAGAGGGTGAGGGGCCAGGCCAGGCTCCTGGAGCTGCTGCTGGGAGTTGGGAGAGTGGCCGGGGTCAACAGGGGGCTGGAAGCAGCTGTGGGTGCGCTCGGCCGTGGGCAAGAGGTGACCAAAGCCCTGCCCAGCTGTACCAGCCGCTGGCTGTGCTTGGGGTCTCCCATCCATTGGAATCATGGAATCATTAAGATTGGAAAAGTTCTGTAAGGTCATCCAGTCCAACCATCAGCCCAACCCCGCTGTGACCACTAAACCAGGTCCCAAAATGCCACAGGTTCTTTGAACCCCTCCAGGGATGGAGACGCCACCACCTCCCTGGGCAGCCTTTTCCAGTGCCTGACAACCCTTTTAGTGAAGGAGTTTTCCCAATATCCAATCCGAACCTCCCCTGGTGCAACTTGAGGCCTTTTCCTCTCATCCCATCCCTTGTTACTTGGGAGCAGAGCCCAGCACCCACCTCACCACAGCCTCCTTTCCAGGAGCTGCGGAGAGTGATGAGGTCTCCCTCAGCCTCCTCTTCTCCAGACTAAACAGCCCCAGGTCTCTCAGCCACTCATCCTTATCTTGGGATCTGCATCCAGCACAAAGTCCTTTTACTTGATTCCTTTTGTCTCCTTCTTTGATTGTTACCAGCATGGGAAGGAGCTCCCAGGCCACACCAGGGTGGGTTCAAGGCGCTCCTTGGCATGGAGTGGGCAGGTTCCCTCCCTTGGGGAACATGGGTGATCCCAACCTCTCTCCCTGCAGGGCTCTGCAGCACGAGGGAGGCTTTCTCATCGTTCTCCAGCCCCTGTGTCCTGCACAGTGGGCTCTGTGATCCAGTGGGGAGCCCAGGGATGTTTCCAGCTGCAGCAGGGAGAGCTATGGAGCCTGGAGCACTTGGCAGTGGGCAGTGCTGGTGGGAGATGGGTCTCATGTCCCTGTGGGAAGTGCTTGGAGCCTGGGGACAAGGAAGAATGTGCAGCGCTGTGGCCACTGCAGTCATTCCCAGGAAGATGTTGCCCACGGTGACTTTGTGACTACAGGCACAGGAAAGCCAGCTGGGAAAGGGCTCATCCCTGTTCCTGGCTTGGCCGCAGCCCAGGGGGAGAGGGTGGCTCTGCGCCGTCACTCCGCACAATCCGCACAGGGTGAAGGAGCCAGGGATGGGCACCACAGCTCCGTGCCGAGTAAGAGTGACTGCAAAGGGAGGAGGCAGAGAGGGCAGGGATGATGCCTCTCCCGTATCCTCGTCCCACAAGCTGGTCCCCACCTGGCAAAGCCACCCAGGCTTGAGGGGCACGAGCAGACACAGTGACTCCTGTCGTACTGCTGGAGCCCTCCCAGGGCTACTCCCATCCTCTGTTGCCTCCGGTACCCAAAGGAAGACTGGAGTGGAGCAGTGCTGTAGGCTGGGTGCATGGCTTGGGGTCAGTCTCCCTTGGAAAGTGCTGAAACTGGCTCCCAGGCATTCCTGGGAAGGGAAGGAAAGGAGGGCTGTGTTCAACCCTTACTCTTTCTCTAGCAGGTGTTTGCAGTGACAAGCGACCTGGCGGTTGCGTGGGAAAAGCTTTGGCTCCTTCAAGGAGCACGCACGGGTCCTGGATCACCGTGCCTCCCTCTGCTGCCTCCCACACTTGTGGGTTTAACTTTTAGCCTGTGCTGGATGAGCACAGCTGGAAGCAAACTGCTGGGTGGAATTACAGCCTCTCCTGGTGCTGCAGGCTCGGGTAGTGACCTTCTCGCCTGTTGCACCTCTGGAGCAGGGAGGGTGGCTTTTCCATGCATGTTTTTGGCCTGCGTTGCTCAGTTCTGCCTCAAAACCCCACCTGAGGTCACTCTGTGCCAGCTGAGGTTGCTCTGAGTCTGTTCAGGCTCAGCCATCCTCCAGCTTCTCCCGGGGTAGCTCAAACCATTTGCCCTCAGAGGTTTGGTCTGGGCTTGCAGCCGACCCCTTGGTGAGTGCCGGAGCGCAGGGCGAGGGAAGGCTGGAGGGGCAACGGCTCCCTCTGAGCCCCTTCCCAGCCTGGAGTTGGAGCTCATTCCTTTTCCCTGAATTAACCATCTCTTTTCCCAGCGGCAGAGGGATTTCAGAGCGTGAGCTCTGCTTTCTCCTGAGCTGTTTGGCGTGACCGTGTGAGTTCTGAGATCGCTGGTGATCGAAGGCACTTGGTGTGGAGTTGGGGGCGTCGAGAGAAGGGAGGACAGGGATAAGGGCCTCAGCTTCTCTAGCAGAGCTCAGCAGCTCAACTCCCCTCTCCGTTCCCTTTTGTCTTTCAGGCATTCCAAGTCTTTGAGCGAATGGCCCGGCAGGATGACGAGAAGAGACGCCGAGAGCTGGAGGCGAAGCTGAGGAAGAAGGAGGAGGAGGAGGAGGCAGCTGCAGCCGCCGAGAGGGTTCATCTGTCCCCTGCAATTCAGGAGGTTGAGGTGGAGACAACAGTGGAGTACGACACAGCGCCGGCTGCCGAGGGAGTCGCGGGGCCATCGGAGTCGGCCGGAGCGCAGGACGCAGCCCCCAGCCCCGCGTCGGCAGAGCCCCCCACGACCGCCGCCCTAGCAGAGCCCCCGCCAGCAGCGCTGCCCACGTAAGGGCCTCTCACTTTCTTCATGCTCTGGGCAGGGGGGAGGCACGAACACGGAGGTGGGGTTTGCTGTCCCTCCCTGTTGGCCTTTTCGGAGGGGTTGGCTCTGCTCTGTGGCCACTCAGCCCTGCAGGAGGCTGGGAGAGTTTCCCTTGTGGGCGCCTGTGGCTGGAGATGCCGTGCAATTCCCAACAGGGGAGCAGGGGTTTGTTCTCCTGCTGGCTCAGAGCAGGGAAGATGGCACATCCCTGTACACAGCCCTGCAGAGCTGCCACCGGTCCCTGCAGCTTCTCCTTCCGCTGTTTGTGGCATCCCTTCTCAGTCATGGATGCTCCTGCCTGAGCGCTGCAGCTCTGTGGAATCCTGGCACCAACCTGTAACCCTTTCCCCATGGAAACTCGGTGCTGGATTCCTCTGGTGTGCTTCGAGCAGTGCTGACAGCCAGGCCAGAGCCTGCCCAGACACCCCCAATGCTGGTGAGTCTGTGTGGGCAGGCCTGGCAGCAAACCCAACCACGGCATCAAATCCACACGGTGAGAAATGGGTTCAGAGCACCCCAGGGGTCTCTGGCCCAGCCCTTTGCCAGCGCGGGGCTGCCGTGAAGATCAGTCGAGTGCTGCCTGGAGGTTTCAATTCGTTTTAAAGCAGAGCTGAGCAACCTTGTTTTTTTACACAAAAGCCTTTGTTTCAAAGTCCTCCCAGGTATCTGTGACCCCTCCAGCTGTGCTCTGCCTGCTGAGCACAGCAGGAGTTGGGCTCTGGCGGGCCGACACGGCCTTTGTGAGCCACGTACCTGGCTCGCTCGTCCTCCCCAGGGCGTCGCCGTGAGCCCCAGGCCGAGGCGAAGCTACCCAGGGCCTGGCACTCTGTGGAGATTCCAGCTCCTGTGTCTCCTCACTGTCTGTGTCAGTGCTTTGCTTTGCCTCGCCTCGGGCAGGGACGCCACGCGGAGGCCGCGATGGGTCACCATCTCCACCTTCCTTTAGGTCTTGCATAGCCAGAGCCCCACGTGACGGCCACACCACCCCTGATTCACTCGCCGCTGCGTTCCTGCTCACAAGTGGGGCTTGGCTGTGATCTGTCCCGCTGTCTGTCCCTTGGCAAGGAGGACTGTTTGGGCTGGGGGTCCCTATCCTATGGGCCTGTTTTAGAGGTGTGAGAGGTGGGAGCAAGCTGCCAGAGGGAAGTGGGGTTCGCTGGGAGAGCCCCAAGTCCTGGAAGGAGTGCGATGGCTGATGTCCCTGTGGGGCAGAGAGGTTTCGGAGGCGAGACTTTGGGGGCTGTCAGCCCTCGGCGTGTGGAAGGGGTGGGCTCAGTACCACTATTTTGGGGGTGGGGAAACAGTGTGGTGGAGTTGGAGCCTGTGGACTCAGCCCCAGTGGAGAGGAGAGCCTGAGTGTGGCAGGCAGTGGGGGAGAAAGGGGAAAGGTGCTGGCTGCACCCCAGCCAAGTGCCTGACGAGGGCTTGATCCAGCAGGGAGGAGGAGAAGGGCCTGTGCTGAACTCCACTGCTCTGACACTCATCCTGCAGGATAAAAATAATCCAGAAGCCAAAAATGAAATCACCTGAAAAGCCACATTCTGCTGCCTGTGCCGGAGCTGTCCTGTGAAAGAAAGATTGTCCTCGGGGCTGTCAGTCTGACACCTCTTCCAGCACAGAATTAACGAGCCCAAACCAGTCCTGTTAGAGCTGGGCTCTGCAGCGCTGAGCCGTGTCTTTCCAGCCCAGCTTTATCCTAAGTGGAGAGGAGAGGGAGAGGCTCGAGCCCCCTGTGAGCTGGGGCTGCTTGTGCCCCCCTCGCTGCGTTGTGCCCCATTGAGTTGTGACTCAGGGCTTGTGTTGTGGGGCAGCAGCCGTTTAACTGTCAGGGCTGTGGGAAGGAAGCAGGAGGGATTAGGCAGGAAGCTGAGGGCTCCTGCAAGGGCAGGACACGTCTGATGGGAACGATTTCTGCTGCAGGTGGGGAGAGCTGGTCTTGGCTGGGAGCAGAGCCTGGCTCTTGCATCCTCCACCCTTGGAGCATCCGCCCGGGCACGGCCGGAGCGCGGCCCCGGACAGATTTCAGGCACTGGGGTGCTGTTTTGCTGCCTGCAGCTGTGACATCGAATGCAAAGCCCAGCTCTGTCACCATTGTAGCCCTGAAAAGACAGCACCTTCAGCTGAATTCCAGTTCCCCTGCGGCGTCCTCCCTGCCTGTGGGCATTTCTCCCTTCCTTCCTCCTGCCTCCTGCAGCCCCAAACACGCCCAGGGGGGTGAAACACCCGCAGCCCCACTGGGTGCTTGATGGGTGCAGGAGGTTCAGGGAGGCTTCGTGGCCTGGTGGTTTCCAGGAGAAGAGGGTGTCTGTGGGCTCCTAAGTAGGCCAGAGCAGCCGTCAGGTTTCTCAAATGCCTGTAGTTGGTTTCTGCTCCTCTGGAGGGCACTGGAGCCCCCCGAAAGGCTGCGGGGGAGCTGGAGCCAGCGTCCTGGGCACCCCCCGGCAGACTATTAATAATTTAACCGGCTGCTTAATTCTGCACAGCCCCTCCTGAGCAAAAACCCAGAGCCACCAGCCTGGTTACGAGAGCCGCATGAATAATGCGCGGCTCCGGCAGCAGCAAGAACACAGAAAAGAGCTTAAATGAAAATATTTTCCATCTCCCTCCCCCTCTGGCCGTCGGTGAAAACCGCTGCCACCCGAATCTATATAAAAACTCGCTCATTCTGTCAACCTGACTGCTTGCTAAATGTAGGGCAGGTACCATCCCAGATCTGCCAGCTCCCATCAGAGCCTCGCTGCTGGCGGCTGGGGAGCTGTTCCTGAGCATCTTGCGAAGCGCGGCGAGGTGGTAGCGGCTTTTTTCGGGGTCGATCTGGAAAGGGAGAGCAGAATCAGGCCCTGCTTTGCAAGGAAGGTAGCAAAGCTCTGCCTGGGGCTCAGCTGGGTCTCCCCGAATCCCTCGCCTTCCCTGCTTGGGAGGTGCAGGTGATGCAGTTCCTCTTCTAGCAGGGCTGCGCTGCCAACGAGCAGAGGGGGTCTTTGGGGTGACCTGGAGCTGTGCAGAGGGGGATGGAGGCTCCTCAGCCTTTCTCACAGCCACTCTGGGTGTTGTTGCCTTTCCCTGGCCAGCGTGGCTTGCCTGCTGTCCCCACCTTGCCCAGGTGGGCAGAGGGGACCATCGCCCCCCTCACATCCCCACCATGGGGCCGAGACTGCTGTTGCGGCTGCGCATCCCCTGCGGGCCCTGGCTCTGGCTCTCCCCCCGGCTACTCCCAGAAGCCATCCTCGCCTGAGCTCAGCTCCTAATTTTGAACACCTCCGCCGCCCAGCACCCTCCCCTTCCCCCAGCCTGGAGCTCATCCTGCATATATTTGCCACACAGCATTTAAAATAGAGCCCGGCAGCCCACGTGTGGCACTGCGCAGCGCGGCCTGGGCGCTCGCCTTGTGCTTTCCCACTTTGGTTCCTGGCTCCTCTGCTCCTTCCTTTCTTTCTCCAGGCATGAATGGATGGGGGAAGCTTTCCTCCCGTGTCCTGTGAGCCCCATCTGAGGGGTTACTCTGTGAGCAGGTGGGAGGTTTGGAGTGGCAGCTCTGGGAGTCTGGATGATGGTGAATGCCTCACCATTATGTGTTTCTCCAACCAGCCTTTGTGTCTCTCCTGGGTGCTCTGGGTGTTTGCATCTTGGGATAACAGCCCACTGGAAGGAGGAGTTTGTCAGGCTGGAGAGGTCTCCCAGAGAAGGATCTTTAGGGGTGGACAGATGCTGAAAGGTTCCCCTGAAATATGATGGTTCCCCTCAGGTGACTCCAGCCTGGCTCCTGCCTCTCCCTGGGAGCTGCCGGTCCTTCTGCTTCATCCTGGGTTGGAGCAAACTGGTGTGGAGTGGTGGCACCCACATGTCCCAGGTCAAGCTGCCTTGCTGTGGGAGAAGCAGGACATGGAGCACTGGTGAGGGCCGAGGAGGATGTGCAGTGCCTCATCCCTGGGGAAGCCTTGTCCTGCTGGCAGGGGACCTGACACAGTGACTTGGTGCTGGGCCAGGGCAGAATGAAACCAGAACCTCTCTGGTTGCCCAGAGCAGTGGTGGCTGCCCCATCCCTGGAGGTGTTCAAGGCCAGGTTGGATGGGATTTGGAGCCCCCTGATCCAGTGGGCGGTGTCCCTGCCCATGGCAGGGGGTCAGAACTGGATGGGCTTTGAGGTCCCTTCCAACCCGAACCGCTTTGTGATTCTATGAAATTTGAGATTTGAGGTGAAAGTCGTGCTTCTGGGGAGTTTGAGGAGGCCTGTGAGGAGATTTGGGGTGAAAATGGCATTTTGGGGGCATTTGTGAGGGTATGTGGGGTGAAAGTTGTATTTTGGGGGAGCTTGGAGAGGGTGTGAGAAGATTTATGTGAGGGTGGGGAGGCCCTGTCCCAGGTTTCCCAGAGCAGTGGTGGCTGCCCCATCCCTGGAGGTGTTCAAGGCCAGGTTGGATGGGTCTTGGAGCCCCTGATCCAGTGGGAGGTGTCCCTGCCCGTGACAGGAGTTGGAACTGGATGGGCTTGGCATCTTGTGACCTGGGGAGGCAATTCCCGACCCTGTGCAGGGAAGGAACAGGAACAGTGTCACCTGTGTCCCATCCTGCCCCGGTGGCTCCGTAGGCGGCGTTGGGGCTCGATGGTGACCTACAAAAATCACTTGTGCACTTTCCAGCGAGAGGCAGAGCCAAATAGAAAGGAAATGTGTTAATCTGGTGTGCTGACTTCTCCAAGGGCTTCCATTCCCAGAGCCCCAAACAGCCTGGGGTTAACCCTTTGCAGGGCACGCTGGGGACTATCCCCAAAATGACACCAGGCAGCTCCAGGCTTGGGGCAGAGTGTCTGGAGAGCTGCCTGGGGGAGAAGGAGCTGGGGGTGTTGGTTGGCAGGGGCTGAGCATGAGCCAGCAGTGGCCCAGGTGGCCAAGAGGGCCAATGGCACCTTGGGCTGTGTCAGACACAGCGTGGGCAGCAGGAGCAGGGCAGGGATTGTGCCCCTGCCCTGGGCACTGGGGAGGCCACCCCTGGAGTGCTGGGGTCAGTTCTGGGCCCCTCACTCCAAGAAGGCCCTTGAGGGGCTGGAGCGCGTCCAGAGAAGGGAGCGGAGCTGGGGAAGGGGCTGGAGAACAAGCGCTGAGAGGAGAGGCTGAGGGACCTGGGCTTGTTCAGCCTGGAGAAGAGGAGGCTGAGGGGAGACCTCATCCCTGTCTGCAACTGCCTGAGAGGAGGCTGTGGGGAGGTGGGTGCTGGGCTCTGCTCCCAAGTGACCGGTGATGGGATAAAGGGAAATGGCCTTGAGTTGCACCAGGGCAGGGTCAGATTGGATATTGGGAAAGAATCATTCATGGAAAGGGTTCTCAGGCCCTGACAGAGGCTGCCCAGGGAGGGGATGGAGTCCCCATCCATGGAGGTGTTTAAAGGCAGGTGGATGAGTTCCTCATGGACAGGGTTTAGTAAGGGCACAGTTACAGTTGGACTTGATGATCTCAGAGGTCTTTTCCAACCAGATGATTCTATGACACAGCAACGCTCTGGGAAATTTCCATGAGACTCCTGCGTGAATTTAATTCAACTTAGCAACGGCTTGGCTTTGCTGGAAGCCCAGATGGGGTCCTTTTTGTTGCAAGGTGCTTGCAGGATGGGTTTGCTGGCATGACTTACTTCTCCTCGGGGTGCTGGGAAGGGGAATTTCAGTGCTGGTCACCCTCAGTGGAGGAGCAGAGCTGTGGAGAGGAGGTCTCGCTGCGCGCTGCTGGCTTTGAGGCCAGTTCAGTTTGATGTGGAGGTGGTGTTGTCCCAGGCTTTCTCCTCTGGCCTTTTCCAGGATGACAGGCAGAGGAAGGGAGGGCAGCCTGCAGATCTCTGGCTGGGTCTGGGGTCCACACCAGCAACAGGTTAAACTGGTTTCCTTCCCTGCTGTCCCCGTGGGCTTTCTTGGTGAGCTTGCTGCAGGCTCCCTGCTGTTCAGGCTGACCCAGAAAGACTGACCTGGTCCTGGTCCCTGTTTAAGGGAGTGTCTGTCCTGGTTCCGATTCCTTTTGCGTGCGTGAGCTGCGCGGAGGCGCCGCGAGGCACCAGGGGCTGCGCACAGGGAATTCCCCCGGCGCAGCCGGGGCCAGACAGACCTCGGCGATGGCCTGACCTGGTACTGCCGAGCTCCGTCTGGCCCCATATCCTGTCTCCAGCAGCAGCAGATGCTTGATGAAGAGGAGAAGAACAGAACGAGTGTGCAGTGATGCTTCCTCCGTGATCTCCTCCTGCCACCGGCAAATTGTAGCTCGGCGGCTTTTGAGCTTGGTCTTTGGTGCCTGGGGTCTCTGTGACAGTGTCCTGCAGCAGGTCCACCACTGTGTGGCTTTAGAACCCCCGAGAGGCAGCGAGTGGTTCCTCACATCCCTTCTCCACCCTCAGTGGAGTTTTCCTGTTGTGTCCGTTTCCCCCTTTCAGTCTGTTTTTAGACTGGAGAGTCCTCATTTGCGTGGTTGTTTCTCACAGAAGCATCCTTATGCTCCTCCTGAATCCTCAGCACAGGAAGGAGTTGGAGCTGTTGGAATGAGTCCAGAGGAGGCCACGGAGATGATCCGAGGGCTGGAGAACCTCCTGTATGAGGAGAGGATGAGAGAGTTGGGGTTGTTCAGCCTGGAGAGGAGAAGGCTCTGGGGAGACCTTAGAGCAGCCTCCCAGGACTGAAAGGGGCTCCAGGAAAGCTGGGGAGGGGCTCTTGATCAGGGAGTGCAGGGACAGGACGAGGGGGAGCGGTTTTGAGCTGCAGGAGGGGAGATTGAGATGAGATCTTAGGAGGAAATGTTTTGCTGTGAGGGTGGGGAGGCCCTGGCCCAGGTTGCCCAGAGCAGTGGTTCTGCCCCATCCCTGGAGGTGTTCAAGGCCAGGTTGGATGGGGCTTTGAGCCCCCTGATCCAGTGGGAGGTGTCCCTGCCCATGGCAGGGGGGTGGAACTGGATGGACTTTGATGTCTCCTCCAACCCAGCCCATTCCATGCTTCTCTGTCAGTGAAGTCCTCCCTGCCAAGCAGAGCCTTTCTTACAACAGAGGGAGACTGTGGCTTCCTGCTGGGAGAATTATTTTAATACCTAAGCCTTCTCCCACAGTGGTGGAAACTCAGCTGCTCAGGAAGCATCTTTTCAAAGGGCTGAGATGCTTAAACCAAGGATGAGATCCCCCCTCGACTGTAAGGAGCCTTTTTGCAACTGATGAGGAATCAACCAGGACCCAATTTTCCAGCCCTTTCACGAGGAATCGGACTCCTCCGGTGGGGTTGCTGAGCTCAGCAGCGTGGCGCCGCTTCCCCTGTCACGCACTGAATTGCTTAGGGCTTTGGTTGCCCTACCAAGGTACCAAGCTCCTAAATTAGGTCCCAGGACCAAAAATAACTAAATTAAAACCTATAAATTTTTTTCTCTTAACAAGCAGAAAATCCCAGGGCTGGAGGCTGAGGGACAGCGTGTGCCCGATTCTTGTTGAAAAAAGAAAGCGCTGCCTGTTTGCTGGGTTTAATATCCCATCGTTCACCAAATGGAGCAGGGGGATGTGGAAAACTACCCTGAGCCTCTGCCGTGGCCACACTGTGTTGGTGGTGTGAGGATCTAAGAGGACACCTTGTCCTGTCCTCCCACTAGTCAATGTGGGTTTATGAAAGGCAGGTCCTGCCAGACCAACCTGATCTCCCTCTATGACAAGGTTACCCGGTTAATGGATGAGGGAAAGGCTCTGGATGTGGTGTACCTGGACTTGGTAAAGCTTTTGACAACTTTTCTCACAGCATTCTGGTTGAGAAACCAACTGCCCTTGGCCTGGACAGACACAGCTGTGCTGGGTGAAAAACTGGCTGGGTGGGCCCAAAGTGGTGGGGAATGGAGTTAAATCCAGTTGGAAACCAGTCACGAGTGGCATCTCCAGGGCTTAGCGCTGGGTCCAGTCCTGTTCAATATCTTTATCAATGATCTGGGCGAAGGGATCGAGTGCTCCCTGAGCAAGGTTGGGGATGGCACCAAGCTGGGTGGGAGTGTGGATGTGCTGGAAGGAAGGGAGGCTCTGCAGAGGGATCTGGCCAGGCTGGATCCATGGGCTGAGACCAACGGGATGAGGGTCAGCAAGGCCAAGGGCCGAGTCCTGCCCTTGGGACACACCAAGGCCAGGCAGCTCCAGGCTTGGGGCAGAGTGTCTGGAGAGCTGCCTGGGGGAGAAGGAGCTGGGGGTGTTGGTTGGCAGGGGCTGAGCATGAGCCAGCAGTGGCCCAGGTGGCCAAGAGGGCCAATGGCACCTTGGGCTGTGTCAGACACAGCGTGGGCAGCAGGAGCAGGGCAGGGATTGTGCCCCTGCCCTGGGCACTGGGGAGGCCACCCCTGGAGTGCTGGGGTCAGTTCTGGGCCCCTCACTCCAAGAAGGCCCTTGAGGGGCTGGAGCGCGTCCAGAGAAGGGAGCGGAGCTGGGGAAGGGGCTGGAGAACAAGTGCTGAGAGGAGAGGCTGAGGGACCTGGGCTTGTTCAGCCTGGAGAAGAGGAGGCTGAGGGGAGACCTCATCCCTGTCTGCAACTGCCTGAGAGGAGGCTGTGGGGAGGTGGGTGCTGGGCTCTGCTCCCAAGTGACCGGTGATGGGACCAGAGGAAATGGCCCTGAGTTGTGCCAGGGGAGGTTCAGATTGGATATCGGGAAGGATTTCTTTACCAAAAGGGTTTTCAGGCCCTGGCAGAGGCTGCCCAGGGAGGGGGTGGAGTCCCCATCTCTTGAGGTGTTTAAAAAAAGGACAGATGAGTTTTTGAAGGACAGGGTTTATCGGATGATGGGTGTGGTTGAACTTCATGATCTCAAAAGTCTTTTCCAACTGGCAGATTCTATGATTCTATGAATTCAATCCCATTGGATTTCTTTGGCCTTATCCCCTTTCTCCAAGTGAGCTGGATCCAACCTGGTTTGGCTGCGCGGAGGTCTCTTGGAGGAGACCTCTGAAATCCAAGGTTGTATAAGCTCTGTGCAAACAGTAAAGGTCCCGGGGGACTTTCCTGAACAGCGAGTGGTGGTGTCCTCCTGTCCTTGACCTAGATATCCCGGCGGTGCTGAAATCCAGCCCTGTGGTGCCGACGCTCCGAAGCTCCCCTGCGAGCCGGCGCTGGCATTTCAGCTCTCCTAACGTTGGCTCTGTCAGAGGGCTCCGTAAATAACTCTGAAACCGAAAGAGAAGGCTCAGATCTCCCCTGAGGACCACGAGCTTCCTGGTCCCATGCTGGTGACAGGGTGGGTGGGTGGGTTTCCTGCTGCTGGGCTGCTCGGTCGGGCAGTAACAGCGCTGCCTCGTGCAGGTGGTACCTTGGGCATCTCTCCCCACACGTCGGAAAATGTGATACGGGGGGAAGGTGTCTCCACGTGCTCTGTTTTTGGTCATTGGTCCCATCCTGGTGGTGGATCGAAACTCAAGAGGCTTCCTGAGGACGAGGAAACCTTCCTGTGGAGCTGGTGGTGGGCACCACAGCCTGTGTGGACACCCCTGAGTTTTGGGGGTCACGAAGGAGGCATTGCCTTCTGGTTTTCCATCTGTCTTTTTGAGAGCAGGACCTCTTAGTTGGGCCCATCTTAGTTTTGAGATGCACCTTGCAGCCTTGGAGGTGCTCAGAATCCCAGAGCCAGAATAGCAGCATTTGGAGAACTGCTGATGAACTTCTGTCTGCTTTGGGGTGAAAGAGACATTGTAAACCTGAATTTGGGGTGTTCTCCTCCAGCAACCCAAACAGACCAAGGCTGGAGGAAACCCTGAGGGTCGGGAGGGCCCTGGGTCGGAGCTCACTGACAGCTGGAGTGGATCAGATTGGATCCTGAAGCTTGTGAATCGAGCTGTGAGAGGGAAAGCTTTGGTATTCAGCATGCTTAATGCTTTGCCTGAGACCTAATTAACTCGAGTGTTCTGTACAAAGGGAGCCTTTTTCATAAAGGCTCTGCTCCTGGTGCCTCCAGGACCTCAGTGAAGGCACCAAGAGCCTGCAGGAAGTGTTCCTCCTGCCTCTCCCCTTCTCGGGCAGAACCAAGAGAGGTGAAATGCAGCGGTCCTGATGTTTTGATGCCAAAAGATGTTAAATCTGGAGGTTTGGGGAGGCTCCTTCGCTGCTTGCTTGCAGAAGGAGCACAAACCTGGTTGTTTTCCACGCACACAATCCCTGAAGCTTTGGAAATGCAGCTTTCCAAAGAGGTTTTGGCTTCTCCACCTGTTGCTGGGCTGCTCCAGCACCCGTGTTGAGACCCTGAGTAGCAGAGGGCACGTTTGAGCCTCTAAATTCATCTTAAGGGTTGTGGCTTTTTCATAGAATCAGGTTTGGGTTGGAAGGGACCTCAAAGCCCATCCAGTTCCACCCCCTGCCATGGGCAGAGACACCTCCCACTGGACCAGGGAGCTCCAAACCCCATCCAGCCTGGCCTTGAACACCTCCAGGGATGGTGCAACCACGACTTCCCTTTGCCTGTCATCCAGCTCGAGCTTGGCAGGAGCTGCACAGGGTGGCTCCAAGTGGCTTTAAGTTTTGATCTGGTTGTGCTGGGAGCTTTGGAATTCTGTATCTCAACGTGTGTGTTGGTGCTGTCAGGTTAACACAGCCCTCGTCCCACTTCTCCCACCGTGGTTTCCCACCCAGTGGGCTGCGCACAGCCCCAGTAGCACTGGGAAGGCTGGGTGCAGGTGTGGGTCTGGGGTGCATCCCCAGGAGGGAGAGGGGATTTAAATTGGAGTAGAATAGCATTATTAAGGTTGGAAAAGACCTCTCAGCTCATCCAGTCCAACCATCAGCCCAGCTCCACTGTGCCTGCTAAACCATGTCCCAAAGTGCCACCTCTACACGTTCGTTGAACCCCTGCATGGAGTTAGAGAAGGGTTTAGAGGGGAATCTGTGTCTGGAGCAGATGAAGTCACTTGGTCTGTTCAGCCTGGAGGAGAAGAGAATGAGGGGACACCTCATTGCACTCTGCAGTTTCCTCACAAGGGGAGGAGGAGGAGCAGGTGCTGAGCTCTTCTCTCTGGTGAACAAGGACAGGACCCAAGGGAACGGCAGGAAGGTGCCAGGAGAGGGTTGGGTTAGGTATGAGGAAAGGTTCTTCCCCCAGCGGGTGGTGGAGCACTGGAACAGCTCCCCAGGGAAGCAGTCACAGCCTGACAATATTCCAGAAGCATTTGGCCAAGGCCCTCAGCCCCACGGGGTGAATGTTGGGGTGTCCTGAGCAGGGACAGGAGTTGGACTGGATGATCCTTGTGGGTCCCTTCCAACTCAGGCGAATCCACGATTCTCTGAGGTGAAGACATCAGGGCCGTGGCTTTTGGCCCAGGGCCCTTCAGGTGCTGCACGAGGAGCTCCAGTGGAGGTGTCCAGCTTGGAGAAACCCACCCTGAGGTGGCTGTTTCCAGCCAAAGTGAGAGGAAAAGCCCTCAGCTACAGCCCGGCCGCAGTGCCGCGTGTCTTGCGACGCTGCAGCCTGCCCGAGCCCCTCGCGTGTCAGCAACAGCTTCTCCTCCTGAACGTGCCGCCGCCTCCTCGAGCCATCGCAGTGCCAGGGACGCAGGATTAATTATGTTGATGGATGCCACTTGCTCCAGGGCTGCTGTCAGGGAGCAGCAGCCTTGATCCGAACGTCTGATCATCGCGGAGAGCTCTGCCTGGATTGACGGCGCTCGGTGCCTCTCCCGGGAAGGCCTGCGCGCTCCCTGCGGATTTGGGTTGGGCACACGGACACCTTGTGCCTGATTTTCTCTTCTCCTGCTTGCTCAGAGCTTCATTATTACTTAATGAGATCTTTCCATTCTTGGCAACCTCTCGAGCTCCAGGAAAGGCTTCTTGGAGCCTCTGACAGCGGTGAAAATACGGAGCTGAGGTGGTTTTCTCTGTTTGCTGGCAGGGTGGCTCCGAAATACAGTTACCCTCTGCTTTCCCCTCTCCAAGGGAGGAGGGCATCATGGAAGGGAGAAGCTTGCATTTGCAGTTGGGATGTGCCCGTGGGACCTGGTGGGGGGTGGTGTTGATGGCAGAGCGTAGGTAGGGCAGGACTTATAAATCCTTCCTTCGGGAGCAGACGGTCCCGATCTCCGTTGGTTGCTCAGCTCTGCCAGCCCGGTTTTCCCCCCACATCACCCTCTTCACCCTCAGCAGGTCCCTCTCTCCCAGTTTAGGCTGTTGAGGTTGTTTCCCTTCGTCTCCCCATCTGTTTGGCTTCACCAGCTCGACATGTTTTCCTTACAGCTGCCTAAATAATTCACCTCGACTGAGAGCAAACAGCGGCGCCGGCCCTGCGGGAGCTCCCTGGGAATGCCAAGTGGCTGGAGGTGTCGGTGAGGGGCAGGAACCCTCTGAGCTCAGCGCTCTCCTTGGCCACAAACCCAGCGTTGGCCTGACTCTGCAAACCCCGAGCATCCCACACATCCAGCCAGCTGCTTCCTGAGAGGGAGAATCCCACATTGGAAAACTTGACACTGAGAGACCTGGTTTCCTTAAGTAGTTCTGAAAATCCTTGGGATTATTTTCCTTTTCTGGAGTTGGTATTGGACCCCATCTTTCTCATGGACCTTTCTGCAACCACTCTGCCTGCAACATCAAGCTGAAGGATGGCTGCTCCTCTCTTTTCCTCAACTTCTGTGTTCTTGCACCAAAAATCCTCAGGAGTGAGGGGCTCTGTGAGCTGCCTGGTTCTCCTGGCAGGAAACGTTAAACCCAACCCCTTGGCATTTGGCTCCCGCTCCCAGTTTGTGCCCAACTCTGCTTTTACAGAGCTGGAGCTGTCGTGCTGAGGACAGAAACGTGTTCAGCCAAGTGTCCGCAGAGGAGAGGATTGCTCCGTCTCCGCTTCCGCATCGCTGCCTCGTCGCGCATCACCAACCCACGGAGCAGGAAATCCCGGGATAAGAAATAACCCAGAGATCTGGTACATGTGGTGCAACCCTCGGGCACGCCAGAGCCAGCTCTTCCTCTTCCCTGGAATGCTGCCACCTCTCCGTAGATCCCGATCCCCCCTTGCTGCCATCAAGGGTCTGACCCCGTGCGAGGGGAGCGGCTCCGATTCCGGTGGGAGCGCGAAACAGATCGGCTGCTTCTCAAGGGTGCATTGTTAAAGGTTTCACCTCCCCCAAAAATGACACATTGTGAGCAAAAATAGAACAAGACAGAACACACAGACCCACCCACCCCATCCCCACCACCCGGCAGCCAAGTGCACGCGGTGCCAAACCCGCGGCTTCAAAAGCTGATGAGCCTTCGCCCTCCCTCTCAGCCCTCCTGGCCCGGCCTGGCCCGCGGTTCTGAGACAGGTTTAGTTGGGAAAGACCTTTGAGATCATCGAGTCCAATCTGTCCTCTACTGAACCATCCCTGGGCACCTCATGTACCCATCTTTTAAACACCTCCGAGGATGGCAAATCCACCCCCTCCCTGGGCAGCCGTTCCAGTGCCTGGGAACCCTTTTGGGGAAAGGATCTTTCCCAATATCCAATCTGAACCTCCTCTGTTTCAAATTGAGGTGGTTTCCTCTCATCCTCTTACTTGGGAGAATCAGCCAGCACCCACCTCCCCACAGCCTCCTTTCAGGCAGTTGCAGACAGGGATGAGGTCTCCCCTCAGCCTCCTCTTCTCCAGGCTGAACAACCCCAGGTCCCTCAACCACTCCTCATAAGACTTCTTCTCCAGCCCCTTCCCCAGCTCCGTTACCATAGGCTTGGCATCCCAGTGAGCTGCTGTCACACCAGGAGTGGCTTTGCTCTTGCCAGGCTGCTGGGAGCATCACCATGCAACCCATGCTGTGATCTGGATCCAATCTCCATTGGGAGCATCACCATCCAACCCATGCTGTGATCTGGATCCAATCTCCATTGGGAGCATCACCATCCAACCCATGCTGTGATCTGGATCCGGCCTCATGGGTCTGGGGACAAGGATTTCTCCTGGTGATGGTGTCCATGCAGGAATTTCTCTTGCCCACTGCACGGTGGTGCTGTTGAAGCAACGTGAGGGACAGGTTTGGCCAGGAAGACCATCTCCAGCGTGGTGGCACAGCTCAGCTGCCTCCCAGCCAAGGATCTGGGTCCAATTACTGGAGTGCCGCCGGCGTGAGTGATGGCGTGTGCTAAGCACAGTTGGACAAGGCAAGGAGCTGGCTGGAAAGCCTCCAGGAAAGGAAGAGTTGCTCCAGGAGATGGTAGAGCTGTCAGCTGTTCAGCAGAGGCACCTAACGAGGCTGAAGACTCCGGTCACCACCCCGAGTCCTCGTTTGCTCAAGTGCAGGCAAGGAAGTTTGTAGAGGAATTTGCCAGGACCTTCATGAGCTCCCCCTGTGGTCCTGATCTGGGGCACAAAGTCAACCCATTAGTTTGACATCCAAGGATTTTGAACGTGAGGAGCAGAGTTGGAGCAGGGATTGGTGATGGTGGCTTGTGGGAAGGGCTGGAGGGGTTCGTGCTGACTCTTAGGGGGAAGAATCATAAAATCATAGAATGATCTGGTTGGAAAAGACCTCTGAGATTGAATCCAACCGTTCCTGTCCCCTTACTAAACCTTGTCCATGAGGAACTCACCTGCCCATCTTTTAAACACCTCCAGGGATGGGGACTCCACCCCCTCCCTGGGCAGCCTCTGCCAGGGCCTGAGAACCCTCTCAGTGAAGAAATCTTTCCTGATGTCCAATCTGAACCTCCCCTGGTGCAACTTGAGGCCATTTCCTCTGGTCCCATCACCGGTCACTTGGGAGCAGAGCCCAGCACCCACCTCCCCACAGCCTCCTTTCAGGCAGTTGCAGACAGGGATGAGGTCTCCCCTCAGCCTCCTCTTCTCCAGGCTGAACAACCCCAGGTTTGGTTTTCTCCAGGCTGAACAACCCCAGGATGGTTTTCTCCCATCCTTTACACTCTAACTTCCTGGACAGGGGGGAAAGCCTAGAGTTAAATAACCTTTGCTGGTGCTTACTTGGTTCTTTGCTTGCTCTGAGGGAGCTGAGGGTGGTGACTCCCAGCCAACCTTCCCTCCAGTGTCTTGCTGGCGTGGCGAGCTCTGCCTTGCAGCTCAGGGAAGGAGGATTGAAAGGGAACTCTCTCAGGAGGGAAAAACCCAGCAGGTTTTCAAATCTGGTCAGGTTTGCTCTGGTTCCCCACGAGGCCATGAACACTCTTGCTGCAGCCTGAGGGAGTCAGCGTGGAGGGCAGAGCCTGGTGGACCTGTGCTGAGCCCCTGCAGCCACTGCTGTGTGAGGATACATCCTACCAGTGCGCTGGGGCTGTCCTGGGCAGCGCATGGATTCTCACTCGGGACAGAAATGTCCCTCCTCCCTGCCTGGGGCGTGTCCTGAGTGACCTCTGGGATGCTCCTGGGCCAAGTGCCACCGTGGGGTGTTGTGGGTGAGGGCCTGGGGACACGCGAGGTGATGCTCAGGGACGCGATGTCACGTTCCAACCCGTTTGCTCCCCGTGGGATGAGAGCAGAGCCCCTCAGCCCCGGGGTGCCCTCGCTGTCCCCCCCTCTCACCCTCCACCCTGTTCCACTCCTACAATCCGGGGGCGGCTGGGAAGAAGCCGACAGCTGGAGCCAACCGGCGCCATCGCCGGTTCGGTGCTGCCATGCCAACCCCGTTACCATGGCAATGGGCACCCAATGGGCAACCGCCAAGCAAGGCCAAGATGCCCAAAAAAACCAAACGTGATGCTGTGCCCCTCAGAAATCACCAGCCAGGGGCTGGGAGCCGGTGCCCACTGCTGGGGGCAGCCGGATCAAACCCGCACTGGGCTGCAGGTGTTTGGGCAGGGCAGGTAAAACCCTGGGAAACCATCCAGGAAAAAGGAGGGGGGGGGTGGGTGTTTGTACACACAGCCCCTTCCATAACACCTAAAAAAGCCTAATTTAATTAAAAAGGATGGATCTTACATAATCCCCAGGGTGCCGCGCTGCGCGAAGCCACCCCCGCCTGGCAGGGGCCCCTCGCCGTGGGGCATGGGGGAGGCAGAGGGGTGCGGGGGGCTGAGCTCCCCCGGGGCTGCTCGGGGCCAACCCCCCCCCTTTACGTAACCAGCCCCGTGGTTATCCAGCTCCAGGTTGAGGACTGGGTGTGTATCAAAATAACTCTGCCTTTTGTTAGCCCTGAAGCTATCTTTGGAAAAGATTGTCTTCGATTCCAAAGCTCTCCCCGGGAAGTTTCACTCCTCAGCCTGCCAGCGGTTTAAAGACACTGGGGTGGGATGGAGATCTCCTCTCTTGGCTGCAAAACTCTATTGATTATTGCTTATCGGTGTGATAAATCCTCCCAGTCCTTCTCCTGAAATTCCCGGCCGCTGGAAGTGGCTGTGTTTTGCACAAAGAGTTGTGTGTGATCCAACTTGTCCAGTTTCCTCTTCCGCTGCCGCACTGGGCTGGCTCTTGAGGTGTCCTGCTCTGCAGCTCCATCGCCTTCGTGTCATAGAATCATGGAATGGTTTGGGTTGGAAGGAACCTCCAAGCCCATCCAGTTCCATCCCCCTGCCATGGGCAGGGACACCTCCCACTGGATCAGGGGCTCCAAGCCCCATCCAACCTGGCCTTGAACACCTCCAGGGATGGGGCAGCCACCACTGCTCTGGGCAACCTGGGCCAGGGCCTCCCCACCCTCACACCAAAACATTTCTCCACAAGATCTCATCTCAATCTCCCCTCTTTCACTGTCGACTGCCTGGGTCACAGCACCTGATGGTTGTCCCAAACACCCTCAAACTGGGCAAACTGGGAGGAGAACAACCAGCTGTTTTTTTCATGGTGTGCCTTCCTGTACTGAAAGTGGCTCCAGGAAAGCTGGGGAGAGACTCTTGTTCAGGGAGTGCAGGGATAGGATGAGGGGGGGCAGTTTTGAGCTGCAAGAGGGGAGATTGAGATGAGATCTCAGGAAGAAATGTTTTGCTGTGAGGGTGGGGAGGCCCTGGCCCAGGTTGCCCAGAGCAGTGGTGGCTGCCCCATCCCTGGAGGTGTTCAAGGCCAGGTTGGATGGGGCTTGGAGCCCCCTGATCCAGTGGGAGGTGTCCCTGCCCGTGGCAGGGGGTGGAACTGGATGGGATTTGATGTCCTTCCCAACCCAGCCCGTTCCATGGTTCTGTGAGTGCCGGTCGTACTGGTGAACCACTACCTGTGCAGCCACAGCACGGGTTCAGGAGGCAGCACTCCCCCTCTGGCTCGGGATGATGTCCCCTGCTCCAGCTGGGATGGGCTCAGTGGTCTCAGCAGGGAAGTGGAGGGGAAGAGGAGCTCTGTGCTGAGCGATGTTAGCTGGGAGGGCGCCTCAAGCCCACCAGGGGCTGGCTCTGCACCTCTTGGGCAGCCGGATTGTTGTGTGTCTTGTGCTTGTCCCGTCAGCAGCCTGACTCCTGTTATTGTGCCGTGGGAAGAGGGTTGGCGGGGGTCCTGCTGCCTCCTGGGGCTGCTGAGCCGAACCTTCTCCCTTCCCAGACAGGGCTGGCAGCGAGAGAGAGAGCAGGAATCACCCTGAATGCCAGTCCTGTTCAATATCTTTGTCAATGATCTGGATGAAGGGATCGAGTGCTCCCTGAGCAAGGTTGGGGATGGCACCAAGCTGGGTGGGAGTGTGGATGTGCTGGAAGGAAGGGAGGCTCTGCAGAGGGATCTGGCCAGGCTGGATCCATGGGCTGAGACCAACGGGATGAGGGTCAACAAGGCCAAGGGCCGAGTCCTGCCCTTGGGACACACCAAGGCCAGGCAGCTCCAGGCTTGGGGCAGAGTGTCTGGAGAGCTGCCTGGGGGAGAAGGAGCTGGGGGTGTTGGTTGGCAGGGGCTGAGCATGAGCCAGCAGTGGCCCAGGTGGCCAAGAGGGCCAATGGCACCTTGGGCTGTGTCAGACACAGCGTGGGCAGCAGGAGCAGGGCAGGGATTGTGCCCCTGCCCTGGGCACTGGGGAGGCCACCCCTGGAGTGCTGGGGTCAGTTCTGGGCCCCTCACTCCAAGAAGGCCCTTGAGGGGCTGGAGCGCGTCCAGAGAAGGGAGCGGAGCTGGGGAAGGGGCTGGAGAACAAGTGCTGAGAGGAGAGGCTGAGGGACCTGGGGTTGTTCAGCCTGGAGAAGAGGAGGCTGAGGGGAGACCTCATCCCTGTCTGCAACTGCCTGAAAGGAGGCTGTGGGGAGGTGGGTGCTGGGCTCTGCTCCCAAGTGACCGGTGGGACGAGAGGAAATGGCCTCAAGTTGCACAAGGGCAGGGTCAGATTGGATATTGGGAAGGATTTCTTTACCAAAAGGGTTCTCAGGCCCTGGCAGAGGCTGCCCAGGGAGGGGGTGGAGTCCCCATCCCTGGAGGGGTTTAAAAGACAGGTGGATGAGTTCCTCTGGGACAGGGTTTAGTAAGGGGACAGGAACGGTTGGATTCAATCTCAGAGGTCTTTTCCAACCAGATGATTCTACGATTCTGAAGCATTAGGGATGCTCTGGAAGCTCTCCCCTCCCTTTCCATTTCTCAGCTCTCCTGCTCTCTCCACACTCTGACTGTCCAGCACTCAGCATCTCACCCCTTTCTTTCTTCACAGGAAACAGGAGCAGTTCCAGACAGACCCCGACAGCTATAACGGAGCAGTGCGAGAGAATTACGCCTGGTCCCAGGACTACAGCGACCTGGAGATCAAAGTGCCCGTTCCCAAGCACATCGTGAAAGGCAAACAGGTAAAGTGCTGTTACTGAGGTGTTTCCCTTTCCCTGGGAGCTGTGTTTGGAGCAAGAAGGCTCCTTGTCCTGTGTACTCAAGGAGCAGGATGGGTCCCTGATAGTCCCAGCCTGACCGCGTTCCCGTGGTGACCCCGATGCTCCGGCCCCAGCAGGGTTCCCTGGCACCACATGGCACTCCCTGCTCTTTTTTCTCTCCAATTCCCCTGACTGCTAACTCACACGTGAACTTTGGAGCCTGGACACTCCTGCCCTGGTTTCTTCCTCTGGCTTGGAGTGTCTCCTTGATCTTTGTTTGTGACCCAGAGCTGCTGGAATGGCTCCTTTGGCACTTGGGAATTGCAGCAGCCACAGCCCCTGAGAGGCTTTCCCTGCTCTGGGTGGGAGGGAGCTGGGACTTGGGTGAGGCTGAGGGGCCGGACCCTCTCCTGGCTGCGTGGGCAGGGAGATCCCACTCAGGGATCAGGCAGGAACTTCCCTTCTCTGCTTGTGACCAGGAGCGATCTTGTCATAGAATCATTGAGTCATGGTTGGAAGGGACCTCAAAGCACAACCAGTTCCACCCCCTGCCATGGGCAGGGACACCTCCCACTGGACCAGGGGGCTCCAAGCCCCATCCAACCTGGCCTTGAACACCTCCAGGGATGGGAAACCACCACCACTGCTCTGGGAAACCTGGGCCAGGGCCTCCCCACCCTCACATTTCTCCACAAGATCTCATCTCAATCTCCCCTCTTGCAGCTCAAAACCCTTTCCCCCCCATCCTATCCCTGCAATCCCTGACAAAGAACCCCTCCCCAGCTTTCCTGGAGCCCCTTTCAGTCCTGGGAGGCTGCTCTAAGGTCTCCCCAGAGCCTTCTCCTCTCCAGGCTGAACAAGCCCAACTCTCTCAGCCTGTCCTCGTACAGGAGGTTCTCCAGCCCTTGGATCATCTCTGTGGCCTCCTCTGGACCTGTTCCAACAGTTCCATGTCCTTATGCTGTGGATTCCTGGACCCAGGACTCCAGGTGGGGTCTCCCCAGAGCGGAGCAGAGGGACAGAATCCCCCCCCTCACCCTCTGGTCCCACTCTGAGTGCAGCCCAGGACACGGGGGGGTTTCAGGGCTGTGAGTGCACTTTGCCAGCTCACGTTGAGCTTCTCCTCCCCCAGCACCCCAAACCCTTCTCCATTTTTCATTTTTCCTTCTCCATTCCTGTTCCCTCCCAGCGAGGGCCTCGAGGGGTTCGCGGCTGGTGTTGGTTGGACTCTGAAGTGTGATCTCTCCTATCTTTCCCGAGTGCTGCCCCTCCTCACGGCTGAGTCTGTATTTTTCCATTTGGGAAGTCTGTGCTCCCCCACCTCCCGTTCTCCTCTGCTTCCAGGGCGGCTGAAATGAGCACGCTTGGGTTTGTTCACCGGCTCCTGCCTACACAGCTCCTGATCGTGCCAGAAGAGTGTAATTGGCAGCAGCAGCCTCGGGCCGGAGGGCTGAGGAAGCACAGGGCTGCCACGGGGACAGCAGGGGGACCGGGAGGTGCATCTCTTCACGCTGGGTCTCTAGAACAAATCCAGACTGTTTCTTGGAAGCATTCGGGGCCATCCAGGCGGATGTTCCATCCCTCGGCATCTTTAATGCCTCTCCCTGCCCAGGGAAGAGCCCTCAGTGCCAGGGGAGTTGTGTCCCTGCCAAAAAAAAGCCCGCAGCAGGCTTGTCCCCCCCATCCTTTGCCACCCAGAGGCACGGGGGGGGGGTCTCAGAGGAGCTGGGGTGGGACCCTTCCTCGACTGGAGGCTGTGCCGTGGCTGCAGAAGAGCCCCTGCTTGGCCATGGGACGGCTCCTGCCCTGGCCACAGGTTCTGCCTGCGCTGCCCTCTCGGAGCTATTGATCTGATGTTGGAATTCCCTTCTCCCTGCGAGGTGTCTCCTGGTGTTTGGCTCCTGCATCCCTCCCGGGGCTCCTCTTGGCAGGCTTTTCATTTTAAAGTGATTCCTTAACTCTCTGCCAGCCTAGAGGGACAGGACACAGATAGGCTGGGTCGCAGGCCAAAGCAGGCTGGTTCAGAGCCCTTTGAAAGCTCGATGGACTTGGGATGCATCGTTGATGCGACAGAGAATTGTTCCCCTATGTTCACAGCTTCATCTCTTTAAAGAATTATCAGCTCTTTGGCTCCTGCCTGCCAAGGCAGGATTAAGAATCTGCCCCGTTGGGTCCTTGGGCTGAGTGGTACCCGGCTCTGATGCTGCTCAGCATCTTCCCAACGACACTTTTGGATTCAGGCTGTTGCTATGGCACATTTTCTCTCGGGCAAGCTTAAGGTTTCCTTGTATGGAGCTCCATAAAAGTGTCCGTGGAGCGGGAATGGGCGATGGGTTGGGTGGGGAGCATCTTCCTCTGCGCTCTCCACCTCTCCAATCTACTTAGAGGCACAACAGGGGCCCCTGGATCCGAGCTCTTCCCGAGCACTTAAATAGAGCTGATGACAGGGAGGCTCTGTGTTTGCCTGGCTCGATTCCTTCATAGGTTTGTGTTTGCTTGTTTGATTCGCGTGGGCGGGTGTGGGCGTTCCAGTGCGCGCAGAAATCGCTGTGGTGGTGGAAAGCTGGAGAGAGGAGAGCTGGGTTTCCTCACTGGCAAAAGGAGGACTGAGCACTTTGAAGGGAGGGGCAAAAACGCTCGTGGGGAAGCGTGTGGTGGGGCAAAAGCAGCCCCGGAGCAGCTGGGATGTCCCTGCTCATGGGCTGTGCTGCCAGGGCAGTGTGGTTCCCGTGGGATCGCCCTCAGCTCACCCCTTGGAGTCGGGTGCAGGGTGTCCGTGCCCGGTTCTGGCAACCCCCCGGCTCGTTTTGCAGTGAGCACAGCACTGCAGGACAATTTGGGTTGGAAGGAGGAAGGGCAGCCCCTCAGAGACCCCCAGCAATGTCCCCAGAGGAGCGGGGATGCAGAGCAGAGACGGTTTGTCCACCAAGGCACCCAGGAGGGAGCTTGCTGGTCGTGGGCACCAAACCCTGCGTTCACCAGGCACCACCGTGCACCCATGTGAGTCCTCTTGGACGTTTCTCTCCACACAAGGAGGCTCAAGGCTCTCCAGTGGTGCAATCTTTGCTCCCTTTCCCTGTCCCCACCAGCCAAGAGGGGCCTTTTTGCTGCCTGCAGGAGGCAGCAGGTGTTGCGATCGCTTCTCACAGTGAAGTGACTGGGTTAAGGCTGCCCAGTTTGGATCCCTTCTTCCTTCTGGGTTTCTCCTCTCCCTCTCCTCACACCCTGCAGGTCCCAGAGCTGCCTCGAAGGTGTCCCTCAACCCCACCAGCTGGCTTGAGCTTGGAATTGAACCCCTTTCCCATGCGATTTTTCCTGGCCCTCTGGATCCCATAGCTGCGATGCTGTGTTGGTGCCTTTCATCTCTCCCACCCCTGTGGCCTTCCGTGCCCCAGAGAACCCTCCCAGAAGGCAATTTGGGGATCACCTTGCTTTTTTCCCCTTAACCCTTTCCGACCTGGCCCTGTGCTGTGCTGAGAGTCAGCAGCAGGGCCGGGGGCCTTGGGTGGTGATGGAGAGCAGAGCTTCATCCTCACCCCTCATCCTTGCTGTGAGGCCTCAGCCCTGGGCTGGAGGAAGCTGTTCTGTGCTGCAGCCTCTCCAGAGATCTCTCCCATCCTGCAGGAGCTGCTTCACAGACACCATCCCCAGCCACGTGTCGGGTGAAAACCTGGGGTCCTCTCCCACCTGGCAGAGCCAGGGCTCACGTCCCTTCCCTGATCCCCTGGGACCTGCTCACAGCAGGAGCCCAGCCCCGGTGTCACCCTCTGCCCCCCTGGAAGCCCAGGCAGCTCCCTGTCACCAGCTGGGGGCTGCTGGAGCAGCTCTGCCTGTCTCCTGCCTGCGTGGAGCTAGAGAGCCGCTGGAAATCTCCTAGGTAATGGATAATGTAATAACATTTCAAATGAGATCTGCAGAGCAGGAGAAAGATCTGGGGGAACTCTGGGAGAGAATGCAGGCAAATCTCACCGCAGTCTCCTCCTCTCGGGCCAGAGACGGGGGCCACAAACCTGTCCCTTCCCAGCCAGGTTCTCCTGTAGTTCCCCAGCCTGGTTCCAGCTCGCTGCTGGCAGCAGCTCAGGGTTGGAGGGGAGAGGAGAGAGCATATGGTCTCTCCAGAGACCGAGGGCACTGCGCGCCGCGCGGCGGAGTCACAGCCTGCTCTGTGTCCGCAGGGGAGAGCAGTGCCACCTCCCTGGCAGGTCAGAGCAGGGTTCCCCATATGGCAGCTGCGGGCAGGAGCTGGCCCTGATCCCGTGGGATGGAGCTGCCTCATCCCCTGGCCCCCTCGGGAGGCCTGGGCTGAGCCCAGCGCTGGCTCTGGCAGCGGAGAGGGAGCCCAGGATTGTGGCAGGGGGGCACGAGCCACTGTGTCCCTTCCCTGTGTAGGAATCACCCACTTAGAATCATAGAATCATGGAATGGTTTGGATTGGAAGGGATCTCAGAGCCCATCCAGTCCCATCCTTGCCATGGGCAGGGACACCTCCCACTGGATCAGGGGGCTCCAAATCCCATCCAACCTGGCCTTGAACACCTCCAGGGATGGGGCAGCCACCACTGCTCTGGGCAACCTGGGCCAGGACCTCCCCACCCTTACTGTGAAGAATTTCTTCCCAGTGTCCAACCTAAATCTCCCCCCTTCCAATTTAAAGCCGTTCCCCTCTCATCCCATCACTCCAGACCCTTGGAAAAAGTCCCTCCCCAGCTTTCCTGGAGCCCCTTTCACTCCTGGGAGTCTGCTCTAAGGTGTCCCCAGAGCCTTCTCCTCTCCAGGCTGAACAACCCCAACTCTCTCAGCCTCTCCTCGCACAGGAGGTGCTCCAGCCCTTGGATCATCTTCACAGCCCTCCCCGCCCCGGCAGGGAAGCGCTCAGCACCCGGCTCATCGCGGCGGTGTCCGGGCACCCTCTGTGCCCCTCACAGCTGCCCCCCTTGAGCTCTGTGTGGAGGAGCCCTGCAGTGCTGCCTCTTTTCTCTGTGGGGAAGCTGAGGCCCAGGGCAGGGGCAGTGGCAGAACCAGTCGTCTCAAATCCTTCCAGTGCTCTTCTGCCGGGCTCTGCTGACTTTTGTTCCCAGAAAGAGGCTTCCTTTCTCCTCCAAGCTGTTGCTGAAGCGACAGCAGGATTCCCACCCTCCCCTCGAGGCAGGTCTGAAAGCTCTTCTCTCTCTCTCTCATCCCCAACGAGTGCACTTGACCCCACACCCCAAGCAGCACAGTGAGAGGGCAAGCGGGAGCCTCCCTGGAGATTTCCAACCTCTCTCTCTCCGTGTTTCCAGGTGTCTGTGGATATCAGCAGCGGCGCGATTCGCGTAGCGGTGCTGGAGGGGAGCAGCCAGCACGTCCTCATGGAAGGGAAACTCACCCACAAGATCAACACAGAGAGTTCCCTCTGGAGCCTGGAGCCTGGGAAGTGCGTTTTGGTAAGGGTGATCCATGTCAGCTGTGTCTCCACGCCTTGGTTTGCAGCTCCGCCAGGCTTGACCTGGAAAACCGGAGCAGCCGGAAGTTCGAGCCAGATCTGGATGTGGCTGGCTTTCCTCATCCAAATTCCAGCTCGCTCTGCCCTTACCTGTGGGCTGTGTCCTGCCCTCCAGCTCCTGCATTGCCCCTCTGGGGACTTTTCCCAGCCCCTCTCCAACCCCAGCATCCTGGCAGATCCCTGTTTCCTGCCGCTCATTCCTGCCTTGGGTTCCTTATTTATCGTATTGAGGCAGTCGCTGTGGCCACGTCTCCATCTGCTTCGTGGGCACCGTGGCTTGCCGTGCCCCTCATGCCCCAGTGCCACACACAGTCCCTGCCAGGGTGGCTCGGGGGCTGTTGCTGCCCAGCAGAGAGTTACTGGTGGGTTCCCAGTTGTTTCCAGTGTGCTCCGGATGTTCATGTGTGAGTTCTGCTCTCTGGTGGGACTGTGTCTGCAGCCAAAGCTGTCCTGGGGTTCCATCAGCCTGGAATCTCACGCTTCAAGCAGTTTTCAAACTCCTTGTGGGAGTTTTGGGGTCAGGATTGTGCTGGGAGTAGGGTTTTACCACCCGTGGCCATCTTTGCCCTCTCTGTTTCCAACCAGAGGCTTTCCCAGAAGAGTTTCAGGAGCCTTAAGGGAGCCTGGGAGGGGATTCCAGCTGCCGGGATCAGCTTTGTCCCTGCAGCCTTCAAGCCTTCTGCCCCATGCCACGGGCACCCAAAGCCAAGGCCCTGGAGCAGGGAATGGGGTGGGAATGTGCTGCTGGAGGCAGAGCTGCCAAGGGTGGTGCGTGGGGAGGTTGTGTGGGTGCTGCCTGGCCGGATCCATGTGGACATACCCTGGGATAAGGGAGCAAAGGGTCCCTGCCAGAGAGAGGAGCTTCTCCGACTCCGTTAGGCCATGGAAAGGGTGTGAAAAAGGAGGCAGTGGCATCGTTAATCTGAGCTTTTGGAATGTTCTTGAGCTTCTTGGAAATTAGCTGATCTGGGACAAGGAGCAGTCCTGGGATGAGGAGCAATCCTGGGATGAGGGGCAGTCCTGGGTGGAGGAGCAATCCTGGGACAAGGAACGAGCCTGGGAAGAGGAGCAATCCTGGGGCAAGGACCAATCCCGGGATGAGGAGCAATCCTGGCATCACACAGTATCACAGCATCACAAGGTTGGAAAAGAGCTTTGAGATCATCGAATCCAACCTATAATGAGCAACAGTCCTGGGTTGAGGAGCAGTCCTGGGATGAGGAGCAATCCTGGGATGAGGAGCAATCCTGGGAAGAGGTGCAATCCTGGGAAAAGGAGCAGTCCTGGGAAGAGGAGCAGTCCTGGGAAGAGGAACAGTCCTGGGAAGAGGAACAGTCCTGGGATGAGGAGCAATCCTGGGAAGAGGTGCAATTCTGGGATGAGGAGTAATCCTGGGAAGAGGAGGTGGCCCAATGGGTGGCTGCTCCGCGGTGCAGCTGGGAGTCCCTGGTGGGTGTTCCCAGGATCAGCAACAGAGGCAATGTTTGTAAATACCCGGTGCTGGAGGAGGAAAGGAACAACAACGTGTGGGTGGAGCCGAGATCCAGGGCCTTCCGGAGCGGCCGCGGGTGGAACCGGTCCCGTTATCCCAGCAGCCGGAAGTGCTCCTGATCCACTCAGCAGAGTGTGGCAACGAGGGGCTTCGTTCCACGCCTGGAACCCCTTTGGGTTTCCTTGGAGGGCTGGTGGGGCACAACCCCGTGCCCCAGTTTGTGCCTCCACGTGCTGCACAGCTCTGTGTGAGCTCAGGATGCGCCGGTTGGGAATGTTTTTATCCCACCAGGTGCTGCCAGGTTCCACCTGGCTTCCCTCTTCAGGACCCCGGATGGGGATGCGGCCGAAACCGAGCTCACCCAGTGCTGGAGTCATCCAAGTTGATCCCGGGCACCTTGGAGCACCTCTAGAGGAAAACCTGTGCTTGCTTATGTTTTGGTGGTCTGTGAGTTGAGGAGATCCCTGCAGTCAGGGCTTGATCCATGCACCGAGGAGGTGATCTCTCTCCTGCTTGGTCTTGGCCAACTGGGAAGGTCCCAGTTCCATGCAGAGAGGGCGTTGAATCCCGTGTGCTCGTGCAGGACAATCTTGGATCCCGAGATCCCTCTGCTCTCAGGGCTGCTCTTCCAGCCAGTTTTCGTGTCCTTGGCTTTCCCTCCGTGCTCCTCGACTCCCTTCTGGGATGACTGTTCCCAGGATCTCATTACCTGACCTCTCTTTTCCCCCCCAACTTTTATAAGAGAAGCTTAATCTCCCTTCTAACCCCTCCCAGCTCTGCTTTCCTCATCCTGTCTCACGTTCCCATCCATTTCTCCTCTTCCCCACACGGCTTCTCGCTTCCCGGCGTTCCCCTCTTCCCGGCGCTCGGAGCCCGCTCTGCCTCCCCGCTCCTGCTCCACAAGGTTGGTGCTGAGCACCAAGGTGTTCCCCATCCCATCCTTTCACACACAAACACACACACAAACACACTTTGCTCGTCAGCCTGGCCAGCAGAAACCCCTGGGGCCTCTCTGAAGCAGAGAGCTCCGGGAGTGCTCTGTCCACACCTCTTCCCGCTCGGGATCGTGTCCCGGGATCGTGTCCCGGGATCCTGTCCCAGGCTCTCACCCTGCCAAAGCCCTGGGTGTAATCCCTCTGCTCTCCCTGCTCTCTCACACCCTCTTGCTTGTCAAAAGTGAGATTAAAATAACTCCTCACGAGCTGTTTTTAGAGCCCTCCACTGGGTGTTGTGCACAGCGCCCTTTGGGATTATTTTCGTTGGTGAGGATTTTTCCTCTCCCCTTCCCTCTCCTTTTCTCCTGCTCTCCAGCTTTTGTTATCCATGCTTGGGCTTTTGTCACCAAGCCCTCTTATGGTCCTCAGGTTGTCACCTCGTGAGCCACGAGGCCAAGTTAATGGAATCCATGGGGGTGTCTGCACTGCTGGCAGTGTCACCTGCTGTACCCCAAACACCTCCCTCTGGATTTTGGGGTGTTGGCTGCTGTTGTTCCAGAAAGAAACCAGGTGGTGAGAAGTTGTTTTTCCAAGACCTATTTACATCCCTCAGCAGGATCTCTCCAGCTCTGATGAGGTGTTTAGGATGGGGGAAGAACCCTCGTGCTGTGACAACACTGGCACCAGAGGGTTGTGACCTTCCCGGCAGGGCGTGGAGGTGTGAGGTGACACCGTGGCTCCTGTCACCCTCTTTGCACGTGGCAGGATCCCCCCTGGCTGCAGATGTGCTGGATGAGTGTCCCATCCCACCCACACTCCCATCTCCACTTGCAGCGCTCCTCCTTGCCACCCATCCTCACCTGGTGCCCCAGCGTGGGAGCTGCCCCTTCCCCTCGGGGCTGGCAGCTCATGGCTCCTCCTTTGGGATCATGGATGGCACGAGGACGCTGGTGGCTTTGGATACAGCAGCAGAGATGTCCCCACTGCAGTCCTCCCTCCCCTCAGAAGCTGTTCCTGCCTCCCCATCAGCCCCAAAAAGACTCAGCTGGGCTGTTGCCCCTCTTGGTGGAGTGAGGGATCTTCCTACATCCCAGGAGGTCCTTTGGGAACCACCAACCCACAAAGTGGAGCTGAAGCCTGACCAAGAGCCCAGGTGTGCTGCAGGGATCCCATCCTTCCTCTGGCATTCCTGGGACCCTGAGGGTAGGGCTGAGCTGTTGGCTGGGAACCTTTGAGTGAGAGCTTCAAGCACAAGGCAGAGCTTTCAGCTCATCTCACGGTGAGAAATGTAATCAGGTTGAGATTTGTCCTGGTGAAAAAAAGCCCTGCTCCTTCCTGGAGCCCCCCAGGATTTCAAGTGCTCCCCAGGGGACGTGTGGCCTCACCTGGTGCTGGAGCCTTTCTCTGAGAGCATCAGGAATCAGGTCTGAGCTGAACCTGGAGATCAGGCTCTCGGCTCTGCTTTACCTCCACCTTCTTGAACCCAAGCTGGATGAGGCTCCTGCCTGCATCTCATTCCAAACTCTCCTTGCTCGTGTGCCGAGGGATGGGCTGAATCCACAGGGACTGGTGGCAGAAACGTGTCCAAGAAATCAACCTCACCCTGTGCTTCCCATCGTAGAGGTTGGACCTCTCCGTGGCGAGTGCTCCAGCACCGCTTTGGACCACAAAACCCCAACCTCAAGGTGACAGAGAGAGCTTTGCCCTGGCCCATGGGAATCACAGAATGCCCTGAGCTGGAAGGGACCCACAAGGATCATCCAGTCCAACTCCTGTCCCTGCACAGGACAACCCCAACATTCACCCTGTGGGGCTGAGGGCCTTGGCCAAATGCTTCTGGAATATTGTCAGGCTGTGACTGCTTCCCTGGGGAGCTGTTCCCGTGCTCCACCACCCTCTGGGAGAAGAACCTCTTCCTAAGCTCCAACCAAAATCTCAAGTCAGAAAGTGGGGCTCCCACCTCGGAGCAAGTCCCACTTTTACGTCTTTCCCCCTGGAATAAAAGGGGTGGGGGGGTGCTGAGCCAATTCCCCCGTGCCCAGGGCGGGCTGCAGAGGTTAATTAATGTCTGCAAAGCACTCAGCACTCGGAAAAGCTGCCGAGGAGATGAATAATTCTGTCTTCCCAGCAGGGTGGGAAACCATATGCGGTAAATAAAGCTGGGGTGGGCAGGAGGGGGGGGATCATCCCTGGGCTGGCACTCGTGGTGGCAGCTCTGCTGTGTTTTGCTGAGGGCAGTCTCTGGATGAGGGGGGATTCGGATCTTGGAGACGTTTCCCACCCCCTCCTTGGGTCCATGGGGTCTGCTGGGGGGGGGGGTGACAAGGGAGGAAGGGCTTTGCTAGGGAAGGAAGAGGGGATGGGTTTTCCTACCCCTGGTGCTCTGGGGTGGAGGTGGGGTGGTGGCCTAGGAGCCACCAAGGCCTCCAGCATCTGATTGTCCTTCTGCCACGGGGTTGGCTCTGGTGGGGACAAACCAAGCAGGGCCTTGCCGTGGGTGCTCAGCGGCGATGCCGTGAGACGGTGCCTCCCACGGAAACCCAAGGAAGCTCCCACCTCAGCAGCACTGTGGGGGCATTCACAGAGCCATGGAATGGTTTGGGTTGGAAGGGACCTCAACTCCCATCCAGTTCCACCCCCCCTGCCATGGGCAGGGACACCTCCCACTGGATCAGGGGGAGGCATCAGCCGCATCCAACCTGGCCTTGAACACCTCCAGGGATGGGGCAGCCACCACTGCTCTCTCCCCACCCTCATCCTGAAGAATTTCTTCCTGATGTCCAATCTAAATCTTCCCCTTTCCAATTTAAATCCATTTCCCCTCATCCTGTCACTCCAGGCCCTTGGAAAAAGTCCTTCCCCAGCTTTCCTGGAGCCCCTTTCAGTCCTGGGAGGCTGCCCTAAGGTCTCCCCAAAACCTTCTCCTCTCCAAGCTGAACAACCCCAACTCCCCCAACCTGTCGAACCCAGAGGAGCAACAGCGAGCCTGGAGGATGCTCCTGCTGCAGCCTTGACCTTGCCCAGAGCACTGAGGGGACAACATTCCCAGAGGACCTTGTCATTCCCCCACCTGCCCACCCAGAGCTGGGAAGCCCAGGAGCAAACCCTCCACGGCTCCTCCTCCCCTCCGAAGTGGAACTGTGCAATTAAGAGGAGAACAAGCACTCCTGTCTAGCTGGAAAAACTAACGCCTTCCCCAGGCTGGAATGTTTTACCGGCTCTGCTCTCCCAGAAGGATTAAACCCCAGCCACCCCCTCCTGGATTAATTGGTTTCCTTTTCTTTCCACCGCAAAGAGACGCCCGGCTCCGTAACTTTAATGGTTGCCCGTGTTTTCCCCTCCAGAGCTGTTTGAGCTTCCAGGGAGGTTTGAGAAAATTGTATTGTCTGCCTTTATTGATGATTTTGCAGAGAGGCCGACGAATGCCATAAATCTTCTGGGCTGCTGGGATTAGTGGTGAAATAATACGGGAGGAAGGAGCAGCCCAGCCCAGTCGGGGCTTCCGGTGGGGGATGCTCAGCCCCTCCGACCGGCTCTGCTCTAAGGTCCCCCTGGAGCCTTCTCCTCTCCAGGCTGAACAACCCCAACTCTCTCAGCCTTTCAGACCCAGAGGAGCAGAAGTGAACCTGGAGGGTTTTGCCAGTGGTTTTTGCCAACGTGGATTGTGTCCAGTTCTGGAATCCCTGACATGAGAAGGAGATGGAGCTGTTGGAGGGAGTCCGGAGGAGGCCACGGAGATGATCCAAGGGCTCGAGAACCTCCTATATGAGGAGAGGCTGAGAGAGCTGGGGTTGTTCAGCCTGGAGAGGAGAAGGCTGTGGGGAGACCTTAGAGCAGCCTCCCAGGACTGAAAGGGGCTCCAGGAAAGCTGGGGAGGGGTGTTTTCCAAGGACCTGGAGTTATGGGATGGGGGAAATGGCTTTAAGTTGGAAGGGGGAAGATTTAGATGAGACATCAGGAAGAAATTCTTCACAATGACAGTGGGGAGGCCCTGGCCCAGGTTGCCCAGAGCAGTGGTGGCTGCCCCATCCCTGGAGGTGTTCAGGGCCAGGTTGGATGGGGCTTGGAGCCCCCTGATCCAGTGGGAGGTGTCCCTGCCCATGGCAGGGGTTGGAATTGGATGGGCTTTGAGGTCCCTTCCTACCCAAACCATTCCATGATGATTTCAGCTGGGCCACCCAGCCCTGCCCTCTGGCTCCTCCGTGGGTCCCATCTCTGGCAAAAGGGTGTGGTGGGGCAGCTCCACGGCTCTACTCCATCTCAGAGCTCCTCCTCACACATCGTCCCCCAGAGCTCCATTTCTGATGTTCTTCCAGTCCCTGTCTCCCCCTTCCCAGCACTTTGGCCCCCTGAGGCCTCAGGTGGTGTTGTGCCAAGGCCTTGGATCACCAAGGGAGGGAGGGATGGGTGATTCTCCCTTTAGAATCGTAAGGTTGGAAATACCTCTGAGATCGTTTAGTCCAGCCTTACCTGTCCCCTTCCTAAACTCTGTCCCTGAGGAACTCATCTGCCAGTCTTTTAAACACTTCCAGGGATGGGGACTCCACCCCCTCCCTGGGCAGCCTCTGCCAGGGCCTGAGAAACCTCTCAGTGAAGAAATCTTTCCTGATGTCCAATCTGACCCTGCCCTGGTGCAACTTGAGGCCATTTCCCTTTATCCCATCACTGGTCACTTGGGAGCAGAGCCCAGCACCCACCTCCCCACAGCCTCCTTTCAGGCAGTTGCAGACAGGGATGAGGTCTCCCCTCAGCCTCCTCTTCTCCAGGCTGAACAAGCCCAGGTCCCTCAGCCTCAACTCTCAGCACTTGTTCTCCAGCCCCTTCCCCAGCCTCCTCGCTCTGAGGGCCCAGGCTCAGGGGCGATGTGTGGGCACGGCCAAGCTCCAAACTTTGCTGCCGTGGAGATGTGGGGTGGGCAGGGGGAACGTGGGCAGGAATGGGGACTTCCTGTCCCTGCTGAGCTCTGCCCTGCTCCTCTTCCTCAGATCAACCTGAACAAAGGGGACGAGTACTGGTGGAACGCGGTGCTGGAGGGCGAGGAGCAGATTGACATCGACAAGATCAACAAGGAGCGCTCCATGGCCACGGTGGACGAGGAGGAGCACGCGGTGCTCGACCGCCTCACCTTCGACTACCACCAGAAGCTGCAGGGCAAACCCCAGAGCCACGAGCTGGTAGGTGCCACCAACCCTCTGCCTCCTCTGTGGGTCCCTGTTTCCAGTAAAAGGGGTGCAGAGTGGGGCAGCTCCATGGCTCTTGCTTCACCTCAGAGCTCCTCCTTGCAGAGCATCCTCAACAGCTCCACTTTTTTTTCTTTATCTTCTGGTTGGAAAAGGGCTCTGAGATCATCGACTCCAACTGTACCCATGATCCCCAAACCGTGTCTCTCAAAAACTCATCTGTCCTTTCTTTAAACACCTCCAGGGATGGGGACTCCACCCCCTTCCTGGGCAGCCTCTGCCAGGGCCTGAGAACCCTCTCAGTGAAGAAATCTTTCCCAATATCCAATCTGACCCTGCCCTGGTGCAACTTGAGGCCATTTCCTCTGGTCCCATCACCGGTCACTTGGGAGCAGAGCCCAGCACCCACCTCCCCACAGCCTCCTTTCAGGCAGTTGCAGACAGGGATGAGGTCTCCCCTCAGCCTCCTCTTCTCCAGGCTGAACAAGCCCAGGTCCCTCAGCCTCTCCTCTCAGCACTTGTTCTCCAGCCCCTTCCCCAGTCCCTGTCTCTCCGTTCCTGGGGCTTTGGCAATGCCTCTGACCCCAGACCCCCCACCCTGCTGCTGGGCCCCATCTCCATGTGCCTCCCTATGGAACCAGCCCTGCCCTCTCCCCGCTGCACTGCTCTGGGATGAACCCACACGGGGCCACCGTGTGCTGCCCATCGCTCCCTCTGACCCCACCTGCCCTCCGCCCTTCCCGGGGCAGCTGAAGGGAGGGTTGTGATTGTGGGTCTTTGGGAATTGGTGCTGTTTTCCTCTGGGATAGAGGGGAGCTGGCACTGAGCCCCATAATCCCCTACAGGCTACACAGCCTGGACACGGAATGATGGAATGGTTTGAGTTGGAAGGGACCTCAAAGCCCATCCAGTTCCAACCCCCTGCCATGGGCAGGGACACCTCCCACTGGATCAGGGGGCTCCAAGCCCCATCCAACCTGGCCTTGAACACCTCCAGGGATGGGGCAGCCACCACTGCTCTGGGCAACCTGGGCCAGGGCCTCCCCACCCTCATCCTGAATAGTTTCTTCCTGATGTCCAATCTAAATCTCCCCTTTTCCAATTTAAAGCCCTTCCCCTCATCCTATCCCTGCACTCGCTGATCAAGAGCCCCTCCCCAGCTTTCCTGGAGCCCCTTTCAGTCCTGGGAGGCTGCTCTAAGGTCTCCCCAGAGCCTTCTCCTCTCCAGGCTGAACAACCCCAACTCTCTCAGCGGGGGATGCACTGGTGGGGGTGTCTGTGGGGGTGATGGTGTGGTCTGACCCCCTCCATCCTGACGCCGCCTCCGCCCTCTCCTCAGAAGGTGCACGAGATGCTGAAGAAGGGCTGGGACACCGAGGGCTCCCCATTCCGCGGCCAAAAGTTCGACCCTTCCATGTTCAACATCTCCCCCGGCGCGGTGCAGTTTTGACGGAGGCTGAAAACCTCTCTGAGAGAATCGAAGCGACGAGAGGAGAAAACCCACCCCGAATTCCCAACCCTGGCACCCGGGCACCCGTGTCCTCTGCCTTCGCCACTGCCGGGCGCGCGTGCGGATTTCCGTCCCGTCACCAAGGCAACCCAAGGCTGGGACCCTTCTCCTCTCCTCTCCTCGCTGCCGGTTCCTCGCTTGTTTTTGTGGGAATAAGGCGGAGCTCGTTGGGTGACAGAATTGTTATTTCTGGTGGCTCAGGATGCTTCTTTTTTTGGGGTTTCTTTGGTGGGGGGGTGGTGGTGCACATCCCTTCCCGCCCTGGCACCCATCAGCTCTGCCCCTCGCTGGCACAGCCCTGCTCTCCGCAGCTCCGGGAATGCCTGGGGATCCCATCCTGCCTGCCCTGCGCCCTCAAATCCGCTCGCCGGGCCCTGTGCCGGGGTCTCTCATGGGTGCTGAGTCGCTCCTAGCCGGCCAAAGGGCCCCATCCGGCACTGGGATGGCACTTAGGTGGCACTGGGATGGATTGGAGTGCACTGGGATGCACTGGGAGGTTGCTGGGATGGAGCTGGCATGGCACTAGAGTAGATCGGAGTGCACTGGGATGCACTGGATGGGTGCTGGAATGCACTGGGATGGAGCTGGGATAGCACTGGGATAGATTGGAGTGCACTGGGATGCACTGGGAGAGTGCTGGAATGCACTGGGATGGAGCTGGGATAGCTCTAGGATAGACTGGAGTGCACTGGGAGGGTGCTGGAATGCACTGGGATAGCAGTAGGATAGATTGGACTGCGCTGGGATACACTGGGTAGGTGCTGGAATGCACTGGGATGGAACTGGGATGCACTGGGATGGCACCCAGTATGCATTGCGGTGCAGTGGGACGTCACTGAGATGCACTGGGACACCACCAGGATGCACTGGGTTGGCCACCAGGATGCATTGGGGTGCACTGGGATGGGTTGGGATGCACTGGGATGGAACTGGAAGGAACTGAAATGACTCTGGGATGTCACCAGGATGCACTGGGTGCACTGGAATGTGCTGAGATGACACTGGGATGCACTGGGTGCACTGGACTGGGCTGAGATGGCACTGGGATGCATTGGGGTGCGCTGTCCTGGCACAGGGGACACATTGGGATGCACTGGGATGGAACTGGGATGCTCTGGGGTGCTCATCCCTTCACCCCAGTGCCGCCCAGATTGGCTCCCCCTTTCCTCGGGGGGGGGGGGTTCGGGGCTGTGCCAGGGGGGGCCGTGGCCGCCACACACACCCCCCCCATCCCATTCCCTGGCACCTTGGGATTTTGGGGGAAGGGGTGGACATGGGACCCCTGCCCCCCTCCCCTGCTCCCCTGGCCCCCACCCTGGGGTGCACGGGCTGGGGGTCCCCCCATCACCCTGAGCTCCCCCCCCCCCCCTCCAGATTGCAATAAACACATTTGGAGCGCGGGGCCTGTGAGTGATTTTGGTGCCATGTGGGGGGGGGGCACACACGTGTACCCCAACACCCCCCCACCCTCACACCGGGGGGGGGAGCTTTGGGGGGGCCTGGTGTCCCCACTGCAGCCCCCAGGGATGGGTGTCCACCCCCCAGTGGCAAGGGCTGGATTTGGAGGGGGGGGGGCTATGGGATTTCGGAGGGGAGGGGGTGTGCACTGGATTTTGGGGTCCTTGGTGGGAGTGATTTGAGGTTCCCTGGGGGGGGAGGTGGGGCTGGATTTTCGGGGAACTATGGGGGGTGGGTTTGGGATGGGGGGGCTGGATTTTAGGGTCCTCTAGGGGGTAAGGGGCTACGGGATCTCAGGGGGGGGATTGATTTGGGGGGGGGGTTGAATTGGGGGGGCACTTTGGGGTAGATATGGGATCTTTGGGGGGCTGATTTGGGGGGGTCTGTGGGGGTGGATATGGGATGGGGGGGCTGGATTTTGGGGTCCTCTGGGGAGGGTAAGGGGGTGTGGGCTCTTGGGGGGGGGCAGATATGGGATCCTTGGGGGGGTGGATACAGGGTGGGGGGGGGGGCTGGATTTGGGGGTTTGGGTGCCAGGTGTCCAGTGGGTCTGTGGGTGCCCACCTGAGGGTTTCTCCCTGCTGCTCCCCACATCCCAGTGCCCCCCCCACACACCCCATTTCCCGCCCCCAGCTCCGGGTGCTGAAATTTCTCCGTGGCGATGCACAAATATTCCCGGTCCCCCCCAAACGCCCACGGTTCCCATGGCAACGGCAGCGCCAGCCACCAGCCGCCCACCCATCCTCGCCCCGCGCCCCGGGGTGGGCACCCACCCCCTGCGCCCTGTGGTGCCCACCCACCCGCACCCCGCATTGCCCACCCAAGCCGCTCGCCCGTGCCCCATGGCACCCACCCCTCACACCCCACATAACCCCCCCCCACCTGCTCTCCCGTGCCCCACATCACCCCCACACCTCACATCGTCCACCCTTCCGTGACCCACATCGCCCACCCCCTGCCCCCCTGTGCCCCTCAGCGCCCACCCAACCACATTGCCCCCCCCCACTCTCCCATGCCCCGCATCACCCACTCACCCGTGTCCCATAGCACCCACCCACCTGCTCGCCCACACCCCCCATTGCCTGTGCCCCACATTGCCCCCACCCACCCGCTCGCCCCCAGCCCCATGGTGAAGATGGGGGTGACCCGGTGTCCCCACACACCAGCCAGGCCCTGGTGGCCTTCAGGGTGGCATCTTGTGTCCCCCACCCAAAAAATACTGTTCCCCCCCCCCCACATTAGGGGCTGAAGGTGCCTTTGGTGAGGTGGAGGGGGGGATGTTTGCCCCCCCCCCATCCAGACCCTTCCGGGTGTTTGTTTTGAGGGGTGTGGGAGGTTGGAGGGGTTGTTTGGGGTGACATTGGGGGGAGGGGGGGGGTGTTGTTATGGGAGCGCCTCAACGGGGGGGGTGTCCCTGAGGGGGGATGTGGGGTCCTTGGGGTGGGGGGGGTGTGGATTTGGGGATACTGAGGGGGGATCCTGAGGAGGGCCTTGGGGGGGATCTGGAATAAAGGGGCCCTTGGGGAGATGCAGGGTTGGGAAAGGGGGAGCTGTGTGTAGAAGGGTCTAGGGGGGGGAATGGGGGGGGGTCCCTAGGGGGGGATGCTGGGGGGGAATCCTGCAGGGTGGTATCCGAGGGGAGAGATCGGGGGGGGGGGGGGGGGGGGGATTGTGACTATGTCTGCGGGGACGTGTGTGGGGGGTGCAGGTGAGGATGAGGATGGGGGTTCCTCAGCAGGGTGGGGGGAGTCCGAGAGGGTGGGTGCGACTGTGTCTGTGGGGGCGATGGGGGGGTCCCGGGGGGTGGTGCGGATGAGGGGGTTCCTCAGCGTGGTGGGGGGAGTCCAAGGGGGTGGGTGCGGCTGTGTCTCTGGGGGCGATGGGGGAGTCCCGGGGGGGGGTGCGGATGAGGGGGTTCCTCAGCGTGGGGTGGGGGATTGTCCCGGGGGGGGGGGGGTGGTGGGGGAGGTAGGGGGGTCCCCAAGCGCGGGGGTCGGTCCGGGGCGGGGGGGGGGGGGGAAGGGGGGGGTGTCCTGTCCCGGCGCGGAGCCGCCCCCGCACCGCCCCCCGCACCGCCCCCGCAGCGGGCGGAGCGGCCGTGCCGGGCTCAGAGCGGAGAGCGGCAGCATGGCCACCACCGTGCCCTGCACCCGCTTCACCGACGAGTACCAGCTCTACGAGGAGATCGGCAAGTAAGGGCCGGCGGGGCACGGGGGGGCACCGGCACCGGGGGGGGGGCGAGGTCACACCTGCAGACCCCCCAGTTCCTATACCCACCCTGGGCACGGGGCTCCAGGATGGGGCGAGGGGGTCACCGGCACCAGAGGGGGGGCACCGGCACCAGAGGGGGGGCACCGGCACCGGGAGGGGTCCCTACAACCCCCCCTTCCTCAGAGCCGTCCCCATCCTCAGGGCCCCCTGGGTACCGGGGTGCGGGGGGCGCTGAGACCGGGGAGGGGATCAGTACCGGGGGCATCCTTGCAGCCCCCCTCCCCGGTCCTTACGGACCCCCCCCCCTTCTTATAGCCCCCCCCCCAGTCCTTGCAGCGCCTCCAGCTCCTACAGCCCCCCCCCTCTTTAGAGCCCCCCTGGGCACGGGGGGGGCCACCCTTGCAGCCCCTCCCAGTCCTTACAACCCCCCCCTTTCTTAGAGCCCCCATGGGCACGGGGTGGGGGCACGGGGGAGGCAGTGGCACTGGGGGGCACTGGTACTGGAGGAAGGGGACAGGAGGGCCGCCGGTACTGGCACCGGTACCGAGTGGGGGCATCCCTGCAACCCCCCCATCCTTGCAGCCCCCTCCCTCCTTGCAACCCCCCCCCCCACGCACGGGGCGGGACACCGGGGGGCACCGGTACCGAGGGAGGGGCACCCTTGCAGCCCCCCAGCTCCTACAGCCCCCCCCCCCCATTCTTAGAGTCCCCTGGGTACCGGGGATGCACCGGTACCTGGGATACACTTGCAGCGCCCCCCGGTCCTTACAGTCCCCACCTCCTTACCCCCCCCCTCCGCTTCCTTAGAGCCCCCCTGGGCACGGGGGGGCACGGGTGCTGGCACTGGTACGGGGAGGGCACAGCTACAGCCCCCTCCATCCTTAGAGCCCCCCCTGGGTACGGGGCTTCAACAGGGAGGGGGCACCGGTAGCGGGAGGGGGCACCTCTGCAACCCCCACACTCCTTACAGCCCCCCCATCCTTAGAGACCCCTGAGCACGGGGGTTGGGGGGGGACGGGGGGACACGGGAATCCGGTGTTGGAGGGCGCCGGCACGGGGGGGGCACCGGGGGGAGGGGGGGGGGGCACCGGCACAGGGAGGGATATTCCGGTACCGGGTTGGGGGGGGCGCGGGGCTCGGGCCGCAGGCGTGACGCAATCCCCCTCCCATAGCCCCCTACTCAGCCTCCCTCCCCCCGGGAACCGGCTCCTTTACCACCCCCCCCCCCCGCTCCTTTGCCACCCCCCCCCCCCTCCAGGACCCCCAACCCAGGACCGCCCTCCCCCCCCCCAGACCGCCCCCCTCCCTCCCCCCTTCACAGACACCCCCGCCCCCCGCTCCAAGCCCGGCTCTCCCCACCCTCTGCCCCCCTTCCTTTGCCACCGCCCCCCCCCCAACTCATAGCCCCC
>JAUMJL010002108.1:22500-70000 GCA_033558185.1 Dromococcyx pavoninus | reverse complement strand
TAAAAATAAAAATAAAAAATTAAAATATAAAAGAAAAAGAAAAAGAAAAAGAAAAATAGAAAGTAAAAAACTAACAATAGAAATAAAATTAAAAATCATTATAAAAATAAAAATAAAAAATTGAAATAAAAAAGAAAAAGAAAAAGAAAAAGAAAAAGAAAAAGAAAAAGAAAAAGAAAAAGAAAAAGAAAAAGAAAAAGAAAAAGAAAAAGAAAAAGAAAAAGAGGAAAAGAAAGAGAAAAAGGCAGGTAACCCTAACCCTAATGGCACCCTAACTCTAACCCTAATGCTAACCGTAACCTTAATTGTATCTCTAATCCTAACCCCCTAACTCCTAACTCTAACCCCTAACCCTAAGCCCTAACCGCTAACTCTAACCCCCAACACCTAAGGGAACCCCTAAGGGAACCCCCAAACCCTGAGGTTGACCTGTAAGGCCAACCCCTAACCCTCACTCCTAAGCCTAACCCCTAAGTGTAATCCCTAAGTTTAACCCGTAAATCTAACGTGTTACCCCTAAGCCTAAGTGTAATGGTAACCCTAAGCCTAATGTTAATCCTGACTATTAACCCTTACTCTTAATGCTAACTGTAACTGTAAGCCTTAGCGTGTAATTTAAAATGTAACTGTACCTGTCATCCTAACGTGAACTCTAATCCTGACCTGAATCGTAACCTAACTCTAATGATAACTCCTAACCCGTAACCCCTAACTGCTAACTGTTTACTTCTAACCTGCAACTTGTTAGCATAATCTGTAACGGTAATGGTCATCGTAACCTCTAACTGTAATTTATAAGTGTAAACTGTGAGGATGGATTGTAACTGAAATAAAAAACCAAAAACTAAGAAAAAATAAATAAAAAAGAAAGAAATATTATAAAGAACAAAAACAAAAAGAGAAAGGAAAAGAAAAAACAAATAAGAAAAAGAAAAAGAAAATAAAAAGAAAAAGAAAAAGAAAAGGAAAAAGAAAAATAAAGAGAAGAGAAAGAGAAAGAGAAAGAGAAAGAGAAAGAGAAAGAGAAAGAGAAAGAGAAAGAGAAAGAAGAAAGAGAAAGAGAAAGAGAAAGAGAAAGAGAAAGAGAAAGAGAAAGAGAAAGAGAAAAGATGGAAAGAGAAAGAAAAAGAAAAAGAGTAAAAAAACCTAACAATAGAAATAAAAATAAATATAATAATAAAAATAAAAAAATTAAAATAAAAATAAGAAAAAGTAAAAGAGAAAGAAAATGAAAAAAAAAGGAAAAGAAAAACTAAAAGAAAAAGGCCGGTAACCCTAACCCTAATGGCACCCTAACTGTAACCCTAATCCTAACCGTAACCCTAATCGTATCTCTAATGCTAACCCCTAACTCCTAACTCTAACCCCTAACCCTAAGCCCTAACCCTAACCGCTAACTCTAACCCCCAACCCCTAAGGGAACCCCTAAGGGAACCCCCAACCCCTAAGGCTGACCTGTAAGGCAAAACCCTAACCCTCACTCCTAAGCCTAACCCCAAAGTGTAATCCCTAATTCTAACCCGTAAACCTAACGTGTTACCCCCTAAGCCTAAGTGTAATGTTGACCCTAAGCCTAATGTTAATCCTGACTGTTAACCCTAACTCTTAATGCTAACTGTAACTGTAAGCTTTAACGTGTAACTTTAAAATGTAACTGTACCTGTAATCCTAACGTGAACTCTAATCTTGACCTGAATCGTAACCTAACTGTAATTGATAACTCCTAACCCGTAACCCCTAACTGCTAACTGTTTACTTGTAACCTGCAACGTGTTCCATTATCTGTAACGGTAATGGTCATCGTAACCTCAAACTGTAATTTATAAATGTAACCTGTGAGGATGTGATTGTAACTGAAAAAAAAAAACCCCAAAACTAAGAAAAAATTAATAAAAAAGGAAAAAAAATACAAATAAAAAAAGAAGGAAATATTATAAAGAAAAAAAAAACGGAAGGAAAAGAAAAAACATATAAGAAAAAAAAGAAAAGAAAAAAGAAAAAGAAAAAGGAAAAGAAAAAGAAAAAGGAAAAGAAAAAGGAAAAGGAAAAGAAAAAGAAAAAGAAAAAGAAAAAGAAAAAGAAAAAGAAAAAGAAAAAGAAAAAGAAAAAGAAAAAGAAAAAGAAAAAGAAAAAGAAAAAGAAAAAGAAAAAGAAAAAGAAAAAGAAAAAGAAAAAGAAAAAGAAAAAGAAAAATAGAAAGTAAAAACTAACAATAGAAATAAAATTAAAAATAATACTAAAAATAAAAAAAGAAAAAGAAAAAGAAAAAGAAAAAGAAAAAGAAAAAGAAAAAGAAAAAGAAAAAGAAAAAGAAAAAGAAAAAGAAAAAGAAAAAGAAAAAGAAAAAGAAAAAGAAAAAGAAAAAGAAAAAGGAAAAGAAAAAGAAAAAGAAAAAGAAAAAGAAAAAGAAGAAGAAAAATGAGAAGAAAGAAAAAAAAACAAATAGAGAAAGGAAAAGAAAAAATATATAAGAAAAAAAGAAAAAAAAAAAGAAAAAGAAAAATAAAGAGAAAAAGAAAAAGAAAGAGAAAATGAAAAGGAAGAAGAAGCAGAAGAAGAAGAAAGAAGAAGAAGAAGAAGAAGAAAAAGAAGAAGAAGAAAGAAGAAGAAGAAGAAGAAAAAAAAGAAGAATAAAAAGAAGAAGAAGACGAAGAAGAAAAAGAAGAAGAAGAAGAAGAAGAAGAAGAAGAAGAAGAAGAAGAAAAAGAAGAAGAAGACGAAGAAGAAGAAGAAGAAGAGAAGAAGAAGAAGAAGAAGAAGAAGAAGAAGAAGAAAGAGAAGCAGAAGAAGAAGAAGAAAAGAAGAAAAAGAAGAAAAAGAAGAAGAAAAAGAAGCAGAAGAAGAAGAAAATGAAAAGAAAAAGAAGAAGAAGAAGAAGAAGAAGAAGAAGAAGAAGAAGAAGAAGAAGAAGAAAAAGAAGAAGAAGAAGAAGAAGAAAAATAAGAAAAAGAAACAGAAGAAGAAGAAGAAGAAAAACAAGAAGAAAAACAAGAAAAAGAAGCAGAAGAAGAAGAAGAAGAAAAACAAGAAGAAAAACAAGAAAAAGAAGAAGAAGAAGAAAAAGAAGAAGCAGAAGAAGAAAAACAAGAAGAAAAACAAGGAAAAGAAGAAAAAGAAGCAGAAGAAGAAGAAGAAGAAGAAGAGGAAGAAGAAGAAGAAGAAGAAGAAGAAGAAGAAGAAGAAGAAGCAGAAGAAGAAGAAGAAGAAGAAGAAGAAGAAGAAGAAGAAGAAGAAGAAGAAGAAGAAGAAGAAGAAAAAGAAGAAAAAGAAGAAGAAGAAAAAGAAGAAGGAGAAGAAGAAAAACAAGAAAAAGAAGAAAAAGAAGCAGAAGAAGAAGAAGAAGAAGAAGAGGAAGAAGAAGAAAAAGAAAAAGAAGAAGAAGAATAAGAAGAAGAAGAAGCAGAAGAAGAAGCAGAAGAAGAAGAAGCAGAAGAAGCAGCAGAAGAAGAAGCAGCAGAAGAAGCAGCAGAAGAAGCAGCAGAAGAAGAAGCAGTAGAAGAAGCAGCAGCAGCAGAAGAAGAAGCAGCAGAAGAAGCAGCAGCAGCAGTAGAAGAGAAGAAGAAGAAGAAGAAAAAGAAGAAGAAAAAGAAGATGAAGAAGAAGACGAAAAAGCAGAAGCAGAAGAAGAAGAAAAAGCAGAAGAAAAAGCAGAAGAAGCAGAAGAAGAAGAAAAATAAGAAGAAGAAGAAGGGAGAAGAAGAAGCAGAAGAAGAAGGAGAAGAAGAAGAAGCAGAAGAAGCAGAAGAAGCAGAAGAAGAAGAAGAAGCAGAAGAAGAAGAAGAAGAAGAAGAAGAAGCAAAAGAAGAAGCAGAAGAAGAAGAAGAAGCAGAAAAAGAAGAAAAAAAAGAAGAAGAAGCAGAAGAAGAAGAAGAAGCAGAAGAAGAAGCAGAAGAAGAGGAAGAAGAAGAAGAAGAAGCAGAAGAAGCAGAAGAAGCAGAAGAAGAGGAAACAGGAGAAGAAGAAAGATAAGGAAAAAGAAAAGGAAAAGGAAAAAGAGAAAAAGAAGAAGAAAAAGAAAAAACAAATCAGAAAAAGAAAAAAGAAATCCCTAACCCCAACCCTAACCCTAACCCTAGCCCTAACCCTAACCCTAACTTTCTCTGTAAGACTATCCGTAATCTTAAACCCTAATCCTAACTGTTACCCTAACCCTAACCGTAAACCCTATCCCTAATTCCTAACCCCCAACCCTAGCTGGTAAACCTAACCCTTATGGCACCCTAACTGTAACCCTAACCGTAACTCTAATCCTAAACCCTAACTCCTAACTCTAACCCCTAACCCTAAACCCTAACCCTAACCGCTATCTCTAACCCCCAAACCCTAAGGGAACCCCTAAGGGAACCCCAAACCCCTAAGACTGACCTCTAAGGCCAACCCCTAATCCTCACTCCTAAGCCCAACCCCTAAGTGTAATCCCTAAGTCTAACCCGTAACCCTAACGTGTTACCCCTAAGCCTAAGTGTAATGTTAACCCTAAGCCTAATGTTAACCCTGACTGTTAACCCTAACTCTTAATGCTAACTGTAACTGTAAGCCTTAACGTGTAAGTTTAAAGTTTCCTAATAGATTTACTTGTAGATGTTATGTTTGGTGTGTCTTGAGTATTCTAGTGTAGTAGGGTTTCTTTTTATACTAATAATTAAAAGAATAAGAAAAAGAAGAAACCAAAACAAAAATGAAAAAGGAAAAGGAAAAGGAAAAATGAAAATGAAAAGAAAAAACGAAAACAAAAACGAAAAGAAAAAAAAGAAGCAGAAAAATAAAAATTAAAGGAAGAAGCCGATACAAAACCAAAAAAGAAGAAATAAGAGAGAAAAATAATCTAATCAACTCTGCGAGTGCCAGTAGAAACTGCCTGGTTCCGTGGAAGATGTTTGATTTTATATTCTTACAATTTTATCCAAAATACAATTATAAAAATAAACGTTTACTCCCGGGGAATATTCCGTTTTCCACTGCTGCTCTGACTAATACTAAATTTCTTACATTTAATAACTTAAAGGAACACTTCTAAAAATGGAAAAAGAACACCACCCAGCAAAGGAAACTTTAGTCAAACTTTAGGAGAATACGATGCTTTTAGGGGGTTATTGGTTTATTTCTTTATCTTTCGATTTTTTATTCAGCCAACTTGGCAAAGAACAGATTTATCCTTTCTGACACATTCAATACAACACAAAAATTAAGGTAAACTTCTACCCTCTAAACTTCATCACATCATCTTTTGAAAGACAACGTTAAGAGAACTGAACAAGAACTTCAGACCGCTGACTGTTGGCAACTTGACCGGCAGCGTCTGCTCCGAGCTGAACATCATCGGTTCCGGCTGTCCCAAGACAGAGCTCCACAGCGAACCGAGCGGTGCCGAGACACAGCTCAACAATGCCCCCCTCTGGCCACCTCCGGGCAGAGCAGGCGAAACCTGTAAAAATCAAATATATACAGGAATTTAACTGATGGGTTTGCAGGTTTTTTTACCTACAGGCCTCAATACCTACACCTGTATCAGCAGTTTCTCCTGTTCTTACAGCGAGGGTAATCACTACTGCATCACCCTCTTAATAGATTACCAGCAGGACCAGGGAGGTGATTGTGCCCCTGTACTCGGCACTGGTGAGGCCACACCTCGAGTCCTGTGTTCAGTTCTGGGCCCCTCAGTACAAAAAGGATATTGAGGTGTTGGAGTGCATCCAGAGAAGGGCGACGAGGCTGGGGAAGGGGCTGGAGAACAAGTCCTACAGGGAACGGCTGAGGGAACTGGGGTTGTTTAGCTTGGAGAAGAGGAGGCTGAGGGGAGACCTCATTGCTATCTACGGCTGCCTGAAAGGAGGCTGTGGCAGAGCGAGTGTCGATCTCTTCCCTCAAGAGACAGGTGACATGACAAGGGGAAATGGCCAGAAGTTGCACCAGGGGAGGTTCAGACTAGATATTAGGAAGAATTTCTTTATGGAAAGGGTGGTCAGGCACTGGAACAGCTGCCCAGGGAGGCAGTTGAATCACCATCCCTGGAGGTTTTTATAAAAAGGATAGATGAGTTTTTGAGGGACATGGTTTAGCGAATAATGGGTGCGGTTGGACTTGATGATCTCACAGGTCTCTTCTAACCAGAAGATTCTAGGATTCTAGGATTTTCTTTTGTCCACAACAAAATATTTACAGCTAATACATTTTTATGTCACCAACATCTTCATTTCCACTCAACAATACGCGAGCACTCCACAGGAACGACATTCCCTGGAGCCTCTAAAATCGGCCCTGCCTGCAAAAACCCCGGCCCCGGGTATGGGCTACACCGAAACCCTGGTGATGAATATCACCTCGCAGACCGGCTGGGACTGGGGAAAAAAAATCTCAGCTGGGGGGAAAAAAAATATCCCCCAGATGGGTTTTTTTTATTCTAATATTGTTGTGATAATTGCCTGCAAAGCAAGGGCAGGGCATGGCATACCTTAACTTTACATGGCAGGGCATGGCATGGGATAACTTTACATGGCAGGGCATGGCATGGGATAACATTACATGGCAGGGCATGGCATGGCATAACTTACTTTACATGGCAGGGCATGGCAAAGCTTTACATGGCAGAGCAGGGCAGGGCATGGCGATGAAGTCCTTCCCATCGTAGGCATCCTGCCGATACCCCTTGGTGGTGGTGTCCTCCAGGAGTTCACAGCCGTACATCCTCTGAATCGTGTCAACCCCTGAAACACAACCTAAGAGATGGGGCTGCTCCAGCCCTGGACCTTCAGTGGGACACGGACCCCCTGGCATTGCCCTCCTGAGGTCTACAGCACCGTAAAGCCATGATGAAGACCCCCTGCTCCCATCCCCACGGCACTCCGGGAGCTGGGCTGGAGTAACAAATGCCATGAAAGGCAACAAGGAGAAGGGAGGAGGTGACCAGAAGCCCCCCAGCTCTGGGATGGGACATTCACAAGTCCCCCTACATGTGGGACACGGGATCCTACACACTAAGGGGCCGAGATGAAGTCACCAGAAGCCCCCCAGGATGTGGGACAAGGGACCTCATGCACTGTGGGGTGGAATGGGCTGACCAAAATCCTCCCTAGACGTGGGACTGGGTCTCTACATGCTGAGGAGCTGGGATGGGGTGACCACAAGACCCTCAAGATGTGGGACAAGGGGTTACCATGTGCTGTGGGGCTGCAGTTTGGCAACTGGGACCCCCTTGGGCTGGTGGTCCTTGCACAACACCACCAGGAAGAGATGGGTTGGCACAAGCTGGGCAGGACCTTGGGGAGCTGCTGGGAACTCTCCAGGCCCACGGAACCCCCAACCCAGCCCCATGGAACCCCCCAACTCGACCTCACCCCCACTCTGCTTGGTAGCATTGGCGCAGGGTGTCCAGGTTCACACGATTTATCTCCTGGGTGCCCTGTAATATCTGGGTCACGGTGTCCCAGTAGTCCTGATCCAGGTTGGCCGCCATCCAGTCCATCTTGGGCACCGTCTTCCTGGTGTCGCTGTTGTAGTGCATGATAGGGTTCCCATCCACGTACCCCACGGCCAGAAACTCAGGGACCCCCAGGCTGGCCTTGGTCACCCCAATATAGAAGTAGCGCAGGGAGTGGGGACCTGTGGGGACACAAGGGGTGATGGCTGCGATGGAGAACGAGCTAGGGTGGGATGGGAGCGGTGGGGGGACATCGGGGGAGAACTCTGGGTCTGGGAGAAGGACCTGGCTCCAAGGAAGAGGGGTTCAGGGGGTCCTTGGAGTCAAGGAAATGGAGGTCCAATGGGTGCAGAACATGGGATGGCCAAGAGTGGGGGTCAACGGGGGCCCTCAAGACAAGAAAAGGATGGGTCCAGTGTGGGGGCGAACCGGGATGACTGGGAATGGGGGTTCAGGAGGGTCCCCAGAGTCAAGGAAAGAGGGATCTAGTGAGTAGGGTAATTGGGATGGTCAGAAATGGAGCTCCTTGAAGGTCCCCAGTGTCTGGGAAAGGGGGTTCCAGTGGGTTGGTGACCAAGGATGATCAGGAATGGAGGCTCAGGAAGGTCCTTGGTGTCATGGAAAGGGGGTCCAGAGGGGGCTCAGTGCACAAAAAGGGGGAGCAGGGTTGTCGGTGCCCAACAAGAGAGTGCAGGGAAGGTTCCAGGACAGCGGGTGCAGGGAGGGTCCCAGAACCCAAAGAAGGGGGCAAGGGGGTCCTGTTGCCCAGGAATGGGGCCGCAGGGCAGTAGGGGTGTCCCAGTGCCCAAAAAGGCGGGGGGAGTCCCGGTGCTCAAAGACGGGATGCGGGGGGGGGTCTCGGTGATCTAAAAGGGGGTGCAGGAGGGTCCTGGAGCCCAAAGAGGGATTGCAGGGGGAGTCCTGAGGAAGAGGATGTAAAGGGAGTCCTGGTGCCAAAAGAGGGGTTGAAGGGGGGAGCCCGGTGCGGGGGGCATCCACCTCGAAAAGGGGTGCAGGGGAGAACCCCGAGCCTAAAAACGGGGGTTCATGAGGGTTCCCGGTGCAGGGGGGGCCGGTACCCGCTCACCGCTCACCACCGCCGCCACCCCCAGGACCCCCAGCAGCAGCCCCACCGACCGTTCCGGCCCCACCGCGCCGCTCCGCTGCGCGCCCCGAGCTGCGCGTACCTCGCCTCCCTTCGGCCCGCCTCTCGCGGCCCCTGCCCCGCCCCTCGAGCCCCCATTGGCTGAGATACGGCCCTCCGGCCAATGACACCGCGCGGCGCTGCGGAACGTCATCAGTCGGAGGTCTCTTCCAACCTTACCGTTCGATGAGTCTAGGAATTGCTGAGGATCAGCACAAGGAAAACTAGAGTTAAAATTCAAGTGTTCTTGGCTGCCAGCCTGACAATGACTCCACTGCCAGCAGCTCATAGACTTCTGGTTCAAGCAGGTACAGCATCAGCTATGACTCTTAAACACAAAAGGTACATGTTTTAAGATTACAGTGCTTTTAACCCAGGAGGCTAATGACTCTATTCTTTGGGCCAAATTGTCAGCTGCTCGTTCATGTGTAGATCCTTAGTGACACAGACCGTTGTCTGCTGCATCTGGAAAATTTAATTTCCGCATACTTTCTTTTTTTAAGAAAAAGGAGATAAGTTGGTTAGCCTTAGAGAAAAATGCACTATGGTTATAAGTACTTTTAGCAAATGTATCTTGGTTTTCTTCAGTTGCTATTTCTTCATTCACTGATTGCAATTCACAGGATTATTTGTGCAACTTTTGAGTTAAGGAAAACCTAGGACACTGCTTAATTTAGATATTTTTTAAAAAATCCAGGCAAGTAGGAGAGCATCAAGCATTTAATTACTTAGTATTGTGTCACTGTGCTTTCTGATGCTGTATTGATCAAGTCGTACCTAAGAAACACAGAATTAGACTATGGGGTTATTTTATTCAAAAATAAATTTTGGAGGATCAGGAAAAAGAGCTATTGTCAGCTGTGCTCCCCCAGTTTAAAATCAGAAAAGTGTTTAAAAATCATTAAAATGACATGTATAGTTCCAGTTATTTAAAGGATTTCTAACAATTGTTCCGTTTCATTCTTAGTTCCTCGTGAAGCATTAAAGAAATGACAGTCTGCAGTCTGGTTAAAGAGATGCCAGTGGTGTTCAGTCACTGAAATAAATCAAAGGAAATCCACTGATTGCAGGTAAAATGTATTGGTTTTTTTACTTGTTCCTGCCCACATTCCTATTATTCTTGAATGGATTTTACATCCCTTTCCTGCTCTAAAAGAGGCTTTCTCTGAATCAACAGTATGCAACTATATCTTTATTCCTCTTTTTTGTAGGAGGAGGTGTGTTTTGTGGGATGCAGTCTGTAAGGTCTATCAAGCTGTTAATTATGGAAAAAGTTGGATTCTAATAGATTATATTCATGTGGAGTGATGTGAAAACATTCAGTGCCCTTCAGCTGTCAGTACAAAGCCTGTTACTATTCTGTAAGGAAATCACTGTCTCCAGCAGACTGTCTTGTAGCCCTCGTAAAGTTACTTTTCTTTGAATATTGTAGACCTTCAGGGTCTTGGTTCCGGCATAGACTTCTCTTTATCACTTAAACCACGAGCTCTAACAGCAGATGTGCCATTTATCTACTGTCACGCAGACTCCTTAATTTCTTACACGCAATACAGGTCTTGGTGAGTTTTGCAGTTTGTGCTTGTGGAACAATTAGAGACCTCTCATTTCAGAAGCCTTTAAGCACAGAAGGGTGAGCTTTCAGTAGACAGCTGGACCCTAGGGAGAAGAAAAGTCCCTGAAATGTTTGTTCCGTCTGGGCTTTGGGTGCTGGCTTTTTTCTTGGTCAGATATCCACATTGCTCTTGGCAAGTTGGCAAAATTAGTTAGTTGACACAAAGTACTCTTCCAAGTTGAAGCCAGAACACGCTGGCAAGGTGGTGTGCGAAAGTTGTTCTCAGAGACAGCAGTTTTCAGAAGTGCTAACCTCACCTCTGTGGAAAGCAGAAGAAACCAAAGCCCAAACTTTGCTTAATTTCCAACATAGAAATTGTTTGTTATCAGTTTGATCATTGATGAGTGCCTGTGTTTTTAGTATTGTTGACAGTTTGAGGAACGCCGTGGAATGTACCTTTAAATTCAGGCTGTATGTCACTGTTCACATCAGTGTTTTCAAATTGTCTTGAGAATCTTGCTTGGTGGTCGTTCTGCAAATGTCCTCTGAAGCTTCTGTTTGATGGGGCAGGGCTGCCATTAGAAGCATCCCAAAATGTATTTGAAGAAAATATTTGTGCTGATTTCCATCCGTTGCTTCTGCAACGTTCAAAAGAATGAGGGCAAAGAGGATTAGAGCAGCATCAGTACAGTTAATAGTGCCTGGGGGTCTGGAGTTCTTCTTGATTCTGTTTTCTATACGTCTGTGGGTAAGACCATTAAAGGCATGGGGCAGAAATCCGAGCAGATTACAGGTTTTCTGTTTTCTTGGGCTGCATGATAGCATTGAGCATTGCTCACCTGAAAAAGGGACTGGGTGTTCAGCACAGCTACTGCACAGAATGGGATTCTACTTACTGTAAAACTCATAGAATCATAGAATCACGAGTGAGATCGAGTCCAACCGTACCTGTCCACTTGCTAAACCATGTCCCTGAGAAACCCATCTACTCACCTTTGAAACACCTCCAGGGTGGTGACTCCACCACCTCCTTGGGCAGCCTCTGCAAGTGCCTGAGAACCGTTAAGAAATTTCTCCTGATCTCCAGTTTGAACCTTCCCTGGTGCAACTTGAGGCCATTTCCCCTTGTCCTGTCGCCTGTCACTTGGGAGAAGAGACCAACACTCACCTCATCACAACCTCCTTTCAGGCAGTTGTAGACAGGAATGAGGGCTCTCCTCAGCCTCCTCTTCTCCAAGATAAACAATCCCAGGTCCCTCAGGCACATCTCGTAAGACTTTTTCCCCAGGCCCTTCACCAGCCTCATCGCCCTTCTCTGGACATCCTCCAGCCCCTCAATGTCCTTCTTGCAGGACATCCCTTACTTTGAGCCACTTCAGGGTTTGTTTTACAGTTTAATTCTTATGTATTTTTAAAGTTGAAGAAATCAGGTATAAAAGATGTTAACACAAATACCCATCAATATTACAAATAACATTATTATAGTGAGAGAGCATTTTTAGAAGAAAAACCTTTTTTTCATCAACATAAAACATTTCTTCTGCAATTATGCTGGTTTTTGACCAAGTGAAACAGCATCCACTGGGCATTCATGTGTTATGTAGGATGCATTCCTCATTTTCTTTTTCTTCTTCTTAGACATTAACTGGAAAAAAAGAACCTGTGTAGTATGAATTGTCAAATATTTAGTCTAAAAAGTCCTGTTAAATATTTATTTCTCATTATGTAAAGGTATTATGACTTTGATTTTGTTTTACTAGAGGAAGGAGGCATTATGGGTGCTTAGGAGAAAAGCAAATGAAATCTATATACAAAACTGTAGGCTTAAGAAAATAATTTATTTGTCTTCTTAAGCAATGTTAGGGGTTTTTTTAGAAATTAATTTCCTTTTGGGTAATTTGGTTTGTGATAATATTGCACTGTGAAAAAAATTGCTAGTAATTCAGTTCATACTAATACTTTGCCTTAAAAAAAATCACAGAAAAAAAAACCCCAAGAATGACTCATTCTAGCAAAAGATATGAGATACTGTGTGTTTGAAACGCCATGTATTTGTGTAACATGCATAAAACATTCCCATTTTTCTTTTTTATTTGGAGACCTGCTGAAAAATAACATTGAATCTGTCATCATATTTTTTTTGTAATGATGCTTTTGCCCAATATTATGCTCTTTAGTATTGTCGAACACTAATTTCCTCTGGGCACATTTGCTAAGTGTCTGCATCAGTTCCTGCTGCTACAGAGTCTTCTGAGGCAGTCGGTAGTTGCTCTGGTGCAGGGGAATTTTCAGTTACTGGGTTGCTCAGTGTTTCCTCGAACCAAGCTGTGGTTGATTGCACAGCTGAAAGTGCCAAAGCGTCCTTCGCTGCATGGGAAGAAGGAGATGTTCAGTTATTCATTACCTCGAAGAAGTGATCTGTCACTTTTGCTGTTCCTGTGCAACCCTGGCAGAAGTTTAAGTCACTTTCTGGTATTGGACAGGATAGAGGAGGAGAGGAGGTGCTACTTCTGTCTCAGATGAAGCTCCAGCTGCATTCAGAGGGCAGCAGAGAATCAGGTCCATACAGAAAACTTCCCTGCACTGGCAGGCAAGATGTTAAATACACTGTGCTGCTCTCTCTCTCTCTCCATTCCTCACTTCAAAATAGATGTAGTGATAACAACAGTCAGCGTGCATCAACATATGTTTAACGTGGTTTCTTTTAGAGGTCATAAGGTGAGTTACGGTACAACATCAGCTATGACTGTTAAACACAAAGGTACATGTTTTAAGATTACAGTGCTTTTAACCCAGGAGGCTAATGACTCTATTCTTTCGGCCAAATTGCACACAAAACAGTGTGTCTTCTGTGAGGTAATGTACATATCAGTGGGAAGCTAATCTGTTCATTTCAAGTACCAAGAAAAAGGAATAATAAAAGATGAATTGTTAGGTTTCAGACATGGCTCAGTGTTATAGATCACAATCAGGTGCAGTCAGGCTGTGCTTGTGGGGTAGATCTGTCTTATTACTCCACTATGTGGGGCAGATCTGACTCATTACTTAATGTATGGATGGTGTCCTGATGGCTTCTGGCTCATTTAGGATATATCTGAGCTAAGTGTAAGACTTTGTGAACCTGCTGTGAGTATATTGTTAGGGAACATCTCAACTACAGTTGAACAATGTTAGCCTTGTGATAACTTTGAGGTCACTGAAACAAGAGATTATGACAGTCTTTTTTGCCCAGCTGCTGGCTACGACTTGGCTGCCAGGTATGGAGCTTCAGAACTACTGCATGCAAATCGTTGTTAATTCCTGGTAAAGGTGCCTTTACATGAACAGCCCAGATGTACAGCTCTTCTTTGAAATGTTGGCTATGAGACACAGTGATTTGTCTTTTGATTCTAGCCAGAGTGTGCTGCTGAAGAGTCAGAGATCACTCAGACAGATCCCAAGTAGTTGTTAGTTTATTGAGCTCTATTCACTGTGTTTAGGTATGTAAAATATTTAGTAACTACAGATGGATTGGTGGTCAGTACTCTACTATTGACTACACTTAAAATTATTATTGGATATAAAGATTACTGCATAAGCTTACTGTAAGTATCTTACATGTTACATGCATGCAAAAACTATCACCTACCAACCCATCAATGTCTGGTTCCAGGCAAGAGATCCCTCAGAGGGGTAACCTTCAGAGGCATCCCTACTCTTGGGGAGACCATCATCATGCATCCAGCTGCTATGGAGGGAGAGCTCAACTGACCCTAATGTATGCAGATATTTATAGTGTAAAGTGGTTGATTTGTAGTCAGGTTTTATGCTGTTAATGCAGTTTTGGCTCAGTCTCCAGCCAAACCTATTTTTTTGAGGGGTTTGGGGCTTATTTCTTGCTCCAGCCTCACACCAAAGCATTAACTTTGGTGAGGTCTGTTTGCTGAGCATCGCCCTGGACCAAAGTTGAGTTGGTTCAAGCAGGAGGACTGCATCATTCATAGTGTGTCACAGAGATCTCCTCCAAGTGAGGTAAAGCTCCATAGCATAAAGTAGAAAATGATCTTCTTGAGTATTTTCTTGAGCTTGCTGGTACACTGGTCCAGCACTGTTGCTGCTTTTACTGTGTTTCTTCTCTATGTGATTTAACAGAAGTGTGTAAGTGCATATAGACACCGTTTCCTAAGCGTTATCACAATTTTTATTAATATGTACTTTTAAAATAAGAAAGCATGCATTAGAGGGAGGAGCAGGTGGACCGAGAGATCCTAATTGTGAAGTTAAAGTTGGGAATTGTATCACTTTTGTGAGGATAATAAAAAAGAGACCTAATTTAAACAGACTGTTTTTCTCTAGAAGCATCCAAACTCAACTGTCTGTTGCGTGCGATGGTTTCATTGTGGCTTTAAATAATGACCAAATCTGCATATCTATGTGGTTCACTTCTTGATTTTTCTGATTTAGTGTTTTAATGAACTATCTATTGATTTTGATGACCTGTAGCATGCTGGATTAATCTTACTTGTATTTTTAATACAGTGTGTTGGTTGCCTCCCAGCTTGAACCAACATACGCCAGGAGAGTTTACCCATGTTTTGATGAACCTGCCATGAAGGCCACATTTAATACCAGAACTGTCCATGACCCAAGCTATGTAGCTCTTTCCAATATGCCTGCTATTGGTAGGTAAACAGCAAGTAGACTTAGGGTTTCTTTTTCCCCCTACGTTACTTTTTAAAAGGGTGTAATTTATCAGAATAGACTATATCATCCAATAGGGAAGTGTTCTCTTGTCTGTGTGTTAATGCCTTGAAAATGCACAGATAATCTGTGCTTATGAACCTAAATATTTTGAGGCAGATATTCATAATTAATGTCTCTGATAGCAATAATTCCATTGTTTTGTCAGTGGTGATGTGCTTTCCTCTGGTTGCTGGAGGCTGCATAGGGTTTGATTCCTGGCTTTTACTGCTTAATCAGTGTGTCTGAGAGCTCATTGGACCAAAATGGCTTCCCTGGAATGCAGAGCCTGTAACTGTGGGATTAAGGGATTCCTCTCATTCTGGGTCGATTTTAAGACATATTTAAATCATACATAGAAAAAAATTGTTTTAGAGAGCAGAGACACTATAGCCTCCTGTGTATGTGCAAAATAAGAGAGAGGACTGTAAGGCTCTGGAGGGATTCCTCCTGTCCCTTGCTGGGATCTCCTGTGGGATGCATGTGGGGTACACATTTCCCAACAAATTCTGTAAATCAGGATTCCTACAGAAATCTGCTGGATCACTTGTCTCCTTCTTAATACTTTTTTTTCTGCAGTTCACTGCCATGAATCTTTATTTTTCACTTAAATAATTTTCAACCTTTAGAAAAGGAGTTTGATGAGATCTGCATTTGCTAAGTAACAGCAATTATAATAGAATGGATCTCTATGAGAATCGCTTAAAGCATTTTCTTCCCCTAACAGTCTTGTTCCTATCATCTCTTTTATTTAGAAGGAAGCTATCTGATTAATATTTCTTAATTCTTGGACAGGCATGACTTAGATTTGACTCTCAATAAAGCACAATAAGATCATAGATTTTAGCAATATGCAGCCTGAGACAAATTGTCCACAGTTTGCCCACATCCTAGAATGGACTCAGTTTGAAAACCTTACAGTTAAGGAGCTCAAAAGTGGATTTTTGGTATCTACATGGAAGGTCACGACTGGTACGTGGCAGTAGCAACAAGCCTGGCTGCTTGCCTTCTACCAGAAACAAATGCAGGTAGTGCAGAAATACATCACATTGAAGAGAGGTGTAGAAAAACACGCAGGAAACACAAGATTCTTTATTTGTTATGGAAGAGCAATGGTTTGAACATTACTTTGATATTTTTTCTAGATGTATCTGAAATGAAGGATGAAAACGGAAGCCTGTGGGCTGTTACCATATTTAACTCTTCGCTGAAAATGTCGACTTACTTGACTGATTTGTGATTTGAGACTTTGATTATGTCAGCAGAACCGAGCGGGGAAATGAGGTAAATATGAAGCTGCTTAAGACATTACAGCCGTTTTCAACCAGAGTTGGTGCTGCGGTGCATCGTGTGCTGTAGAAGATATCACAGACATAACTGTGCTTTCCATTGCAAAACTATTTGCTTATGTGGCAAAACTGCTAATTTTTATCGTGAAGATGTTTTGCAGAAAGCTTTCCTTTAGGACATTTCTTTTATGTCCTGTCCTGATAATTGAATGCGATTCCACAACTAAGTATGGACTCTGTATGTTAAAACTTTCGAGAAAACTACTCCACAGAATGTACTGATCATAATTCAGGGTCATCTTAGTTGTAGGAAAATATCGATGTTCTCTGCTTTGACAAACAGCTCAGGGGATGCCAAAAATGTGGCTTATTCTTCAGGGCCCTTTGAGGACCAGCATCTTGACATCACCAGGAGCAATACTCTAGTACAAGCATTTTGCATACTTGTATTTTATCCTTTTATTCTTTTATTTATTTAGTTGCTGTCCTTAATAACTGATGGCACAGTGTTTGCTGTACGGTTAGTTCGTCAGCACCCTATTGGGCGAAGGTGGGACAAGGTGAGAGGAAGTTGCAGAGGTGATCTTGAAAGCACAATATTAGCTCATTTTTACTGTGAAGATTGGACTTGGTATGTCTGTATTGGGTTTTCAGAACAGGGTTTTAGTAGCATGGGTGGACAGGGGTGGCTTCTGTGAGAAGCTGCTGTAAGCTTCCCCTAGTCCAAGGGGGCCCGCGTTGGAGCAGCTTGAGAAGAACAGCAGGCCACGGGAAGGGCTCATGTTGGAGAAGTTTGTGGAGGAAGGGTTCCCATGGGAGAGACTCCAAACTGCAGCAGGGAAACAGTGTGAGGAGGAAAGAGTGGCAGAGACAACAAGTAGTGAACTGATCTCGAGTTCCATTCCCTGTCCCCCTGCGCCGCTTGGTGGGAAGGGGGCAGAGAAACTGGGAGTGAATCTGAGCCTGAAGAGAAAAGAAGCGTAGGGGGAACGTGTTCTAAGATTCAGTTTTATTTCTCATTACCCTATTCTCATTTGATTGGTAATGAAATAAATTGTTTCCTCATGTCAAGTCTGTTTTGCCTGTGGCAGCAGTTGGTGGGTGATCTCTCACTGTCTTTATCTCAATCCAGTAGTCTTTTGTTATATTTGTCTCCTGTCCAGCTGAGGAGGGGGAGTAATAGAGCAGCTTGGTGGGCACCTGGAGGCCAGCCAGGGTCAACCCACCACAATGTCCTACCTGCTGTCCCCTGGATACAACAAGTGGGATGCTTATGGCTCTGACTGTGGTGCCTTTGTCTTGGGCTGGTGTGTACTGATAGGAGTTAGCAAAACAAAGCATTCAAATGAGCATTATTCAGAGGGAAAAACACCCTCCATGTTCTGTGAGCTAGAGGAGAGAGGGTTTCAGACAGAGAGGCTCAATATTTATGCCTCCACAGTGTTTCTGTGAGTATATTCCTTGTGTCTTTTTTGTCATTTCCAGTAACCAGAAGCATCAGTTTTTATAACTCAAAGCTCACACCAGAATTAGGATTTTAAGCCTGCCCATTGTGTTTATGTTCTACAAAATGAAGCGGTCGGGTCTTTGAATCCCCTCTGAAGCCTTGGCTGCAAAGAGGGGCCCAGAGGCTGAGGACACTCTGTTGGTTGAATATGTTTTACTTTTTTCCCCTTATAAATTAATTCCTGATGCTTCATAACTGTGCTCTTAGCGTTTGGCTGTGCAGCTCTTTTTGAGACCATGTGTTGCATTTAGATGCAAGTCATGCGGGATTGTTGAAGTGCAGGGGTGCCTGTGGGGTCTTGCATCCAGAGATACCTGATAGAGACATAAACCTTTTCTGAGTCCACCCCATCACCATGGGCAAGCAGCCTCTTCAGTGATGTGACAAAGCAAATGGGCATGGGAGGGGAAAGCTTTGCTTGCTGCCACTGTTTGCATTGCTCAGAAGTAGAGCTGTCGTGGGGTCAGATGCCTTTGCTCTGTGGTGGTCTGTTCCAGGCTGTCAGAAAGTTCACGAGGGGAAGTTTGTAAATTTGGACAGCAGATGCTCTCTGAACAACCATTTCTCTCTCTTCAGGGAAAAAGTGGTGATCTGAAGGGAAGCTGGTTACTCAGAGTCATTGACTAGAAACCATTAGCTTAAGATGTGTGATTCTAACTACAGCATTTCCCAAACCTAAAAGTCTCTTTGTCCAACAATATATACTTGGAGTGAAGTCTTGATCCTTTTGAAGTGCTTGAACTCTCCTAGATTTTAGCACAATTATGCTCTGTGCCACATTCTGTTAGGTCCAGAAAAACCTGAGTTGTTTTTTTCCCAATAAGCTTCATTGCATGGTCTGATGTGGGCAGGCAGCATTTTCTAACCATAATTCACAGAAGAGCAGCAAAGAAGATGGAAATGTGTGGATTATCTTAAATAACTTTTCCTTGTTTTATTGCAGATACGTATTTGGGCTCGGAAAGAGGCAGTTAAAAATGGGTATGTTGACTATGCTTTAAATATCACTGGTCCAATATTCTCATTTCTGGAAGACTTACTTAACATCAGCTACCCTCTGCCAAAGACAGGTGAGATTGCTCATTTTCTTAAATGGACCAGAAATGGCTGCTGATGGTTTAATAGTCACAGAAACAATGGGTTCTGCAGTATTTTCTTCTCTAGCTCACCACATTCATGGAAAAAACCCCTAAGCTGTAACTCACTGAAGTCTCCTTTCTGTACCATGGCTTTTGTTATCCTGTAAGCTGGCACTCTTACTTTCACATCTCACTCATTCTTTTTGAACATCTTTTCCTAATAAAGGGGCAAACTGCACAGAAGGGACCTGTTCCCTCATATGGCTCTTACTGGGATGCATAGACCATTCCAGGCAAGGCTATTGTAGTCCCTATGTCCTCCCAGCAAATCCCTGCCTCCTTAACCCGTGTCCCAAAGCATCACTTGCTTTCTTCAGTATTTCCCTATCTTATCTGTAAGTTGGCTTTATGTTGCTGCACATTCCTCCCGAGAAAAAAAAAAGATTCCTAAAGGAAAACATCGTTTCTACTTAAAATAGACATCAGAACAGCCTGTTAAGTTACGATTCATTCAAGAAGAAAGGGTGCTGTCACGTAGTTCCTCTGTACAGTTTGTCTGTTACTTGCAGTTGGGTTGCCAAGGGTTTCAGAATTCGTATTATGGGGAAATGTGCTCTTATATACGAATTGCTGGAATATTGAGAGCACCGGAGGCAGTTCTTATCAACTATGAGTTTTGGACCTGCCTATGATGCTAACAGATTGCAGGACTGTTGGGAAAGAATTTCCCTCCTGTCTTGACTAAATAATTTGTGGATTTGTCAAATACCTATTTTGGCACGTGAAAGAAATAAATTTTCATTGTGTGCAAATGTATTATCTCCCTGTGTATTTGGAATAGCTTGCTGAATGCTACAGTTACTTCCTATGGAAAATGGAATCTATGCAGTCTTCACTCATTAATCTCGTTGATTTTTGTTATCATCTATTTGTTATCATCTATGTTATCTATCTATTCTATCCAAGTGGTTTGGAAATCTGGTTACAATGAACTGGTGGAACGATCTGTGCCTTAATGAGGGACTGGCATCCTACTTTGAGTACCTGGGAGCTACCTTTGTTGAACCCAAGCTTTCACTGGTAAGTACTAATGCTTACTGAAGGAAGTTGGAGTAGCAAAGCTCCAGCATGTATGAAGAACAGGAAGGTGCAGAAGATGGGATTGAATTAAGCCTCTGCATTGGTAATTTAGTTCCCCCAGGAAAGGCGACCGGGTCTTAATTCTTCTCTGGAAGGGATCTGTCTGCTTGGAGCTGTGATCACACCCAGCTCTTCTAAAGCTGGCACAGAGGGCAGCTGTGATTCTGTAGTGACAGAGAGTTGGTGTTTTACGCTAAACCTGATGTGCAGCAAACCCAGCTTTCTGTCCTGGGTCCTGTAGCTGATGGTTTGCCTCCCCGACTGTCCCGGCTCTTTTCCAAGCACCCCTCACTCCTCAGGTACCTTTACTGGGCAGTGACTGAGTTGAGCCACTTGAAGTCTGCTCACCCTACTAAGCCTATGGATGTCTGGATGTGGAGAAGGCAGATATGATGCACACAGCTAATCTGACAGCAGGGCGGAACTCCTTCCCTTTCCACCCAAATGGAAATAAGCGTAAATCCCATAGTGTATTAGAAAAGTCCATCTGTCACTGAGATAGGAGGATAGGTGCTGCTAATTGTAGACATGAGATGATGTGTACTCACCTGTGCAATCCTAAATGTCAGTGCACAGTGGCCTCGGCTTCGGCAGAGACGAGAATCCATTAGTCTGGGCAGACCCGAGACTGCACTCAATCCAGTTTGCTTCTTATTTGACTCACATGAAATACTATTCACCCTTTCCTTTTCTAATTCATCAAAGTAATTCATTACATGTTTAATTGGAAAATAATACAGGAGTGTCAAACGAATTCTGTCAGGTCGTGAGAGATGCTAATCTTCTGCTTTGATCTTCAAACCCAGCCCACTTTGTTCTCTGTAATTTAATATCGTTTAGAAAATTAAATATACTGGTTGTTCATGAGGAGAAAAATTGGTCAACAAATTTGATCCCATTAATTGGAAGCCTGTGTTCTTCTCCTTGAGAAGCAGAAGTGCTGAAAATTTCCTCAAGTGCTCAAAACTTAGGATTTTTTCTTTAATTGCATAATTACTGTCTGACAGCAGAAATGCTGTATAGTTAAGCCTTGTTAACCTCAGTAGCTCAGGTTTTAGGTTATTTCTCCAGATTGCAGCAGGAGAAACAGAGAATTTAGGAAGAAAATAATCCCTATGAATGACCTACAGATGTAAATGGCATACAGGTTTTCAGCTATCTGTACTTTTTCATTTGCTATTTAATATAGTTGACTTATTTTTCGCAGAGGCTTATACTGTAATTTTCTTTGTCAGACCCAGGACCACAGTCTTCTCAGATGGAAAATTTTCATTCATTACTAATGTTGCATATGGAAAATGTTAGGATTGGGTGTGCGGTCCGTTTTACTTCATGGGAAATTTGAAGAAGGGAGAAAGGAATACTCCTCATTCATTGACAGACTCTTTCTATTAGTGCTAATCCTACAGTCTACATTCTCTCCTGAGAATAAATATTTTCTTGTTCTGATCACTTAGATTTGTCTTTTTTCTTGCAGGATAAAATTTTTTATGATCATGTTGTACAACTTGTATTAAGGGAAGACAATGAAATAGGAACTCGATCACTGTCAGAGAGCGAAGACAAAATCAAGGAATCGTTTTCTTTAATGTCTCTGTTTGACAGCATCACATACAACAAGGTTAAGAAACACTAAATTCTTGCTCTTTGCGTGTTCTAAGCTAATGGTACAGAATAGATGTTGAATCACAATGATTTTTGTGAATTGTCTTGTCATTCAAAGTGTGTATCTGCTGCACACACAAATTTATTGGATGTTGCAAATCTAGTTGGCTGTGAAAGAAACGGTGAGAACATTTTCAAGCTGCATGATATGTGAAGTGTAGGAGTAGCCTAAACTCTGTGGATTATAAGTTGACAAAATATTGCAATAATAATTGCTTTAATAATTCATGTTTTCTCATAGCTTTTTTGTACTTCAGGGAGCTTCTATTACCTGGATGCTTTCTGGTTTCCTGACTGAGAAGTTGTTTTTCAGAGCACTTACTGTAAGTTTGAGAAACTAACGCCTTCATCTTGATTCATAAGCTCGAAAATTATAGTTGTACAAATTGCTGTTTGTCTTGTTGATGTTTTCCATTGAACCCTCATCATTTCTGATGCTTCTGTTTCTTTCCACACAGTCATATCTGAAAGAATTTTCCTTCTCAAATACTAACCAAGATGATCTCTGGACCCACATACAGATGGTAATCATTTTTTCTCTAGTATTCTTGCTCTGGTGTTTGGCACAGTCCAAATTTAGGGCATTACCTATAATAGAGGACTGCACTTGAATTTGGCTATCCCTAGTGCAGTCATTCTCTTACATAAAATTTACTCTGCTGGCTTTTTTGGCTAATGTCTTCATAACTGTTTATTTGGCTGCTTTACTGTACTTGAGTTGGGTGGAGGTGAGTGGACGTGGAGAGATGACAAGGGGAGTCAGGGCCAGGTGGAGTTTTGGGTTTCGTGAAATTGCGTAGCCTAATCTTCTGGAGCTTAAGTTTGTTGAGATCAGTGTGTGTAATGCTTTGGGCTTGATGATCAAAGAGCCAGAAAAGTCTGTACCCAGGGCAGTAGCTCAGCATTTGACCCTTTACTGGTTTTGGCAGAAATCCCAATAAGAAATCAGGTGTTAATAGTAGGTTTATTTTTTAAACCTCCTCTTTCCTGTTCCTCTAAAGAAGGCTTCCATTGTGTTGCAGACTCAGTCTTAGATTAATTATGAGAGTGCCACAATTTCAGAGGCATGGTTGTCACTTTTTTTAAGCCAACAGAGACTGTACCAATTCACACTAGTTGAGACTCTAGTTTGGTGTCTTCTTTCAATTTGTCTTTACTATTCAGTTTCTTCATTAGTCAGTCACTTAAAAATATTTGATTCTGCTTTATTCGAGTGAAATTAACAAATTAACTCTGTCATAGCCTTAAAGGGGTGCAATTATATTGACACTAATAAGAGTAAGATTAGCAGTCAGGTTATAAGAATCAGAAATGTCATCTCAGTATTTCATAATGCCTAAAAAGGCTTATGCTCTCTTTATAATAATGTCAGTAATGTCCTTCACACTTTGTTATATTGATTTTTTTGCATGAATCAAAGGCAGCAAACTGCTAAGCAGTTATGTTTTCTCTAATACTGTCCCTAGAGTGTTGCTGAAGCAGTATTGGTAAGTACCTGATTATTGTAAATATTTCTAACTCCTGTTTCTCCTGCAGGTCATAGATGCACAGGATGAAATTCAGTTGCCAGTATCTGTGAAACAAATAATGGATTCCTGGACGTGCCAAAATGGATTTCCAGTTTTAACATTAAGTCTAACCACTGGCACAATCAGTCAGGAACAGTTTCTTAATAGGAAGAATGAAAGCAGTACTGATTCACACAAGTATGTTTAGCTGGGTTGTTTTGTTATCTGTTTATACCCTATTTTTGAAAGAAACTCTCCAGTTAGAACGTTGTATTTGATCATCTGATTTTGTAACCTGATGCTTTTTCTTTTCATGAGCTGTCAAGTAAAAACCCATTTGAGATTGCAGTTTGCAGTAGTTCTGCAAGCCAGTTGTTTTGCTAAAGGTTTGCTTTCCTCTGGAGCAGTCACTTTTCCAGCCATGGGAAGGACAGGCACAGGCCATGACTAGGTTGCAGCACAGGAGTTTTGCTGGCATTTTCTTCTTTCCTCATCCCTCACTTGTTCGGACCAGCAAACTAGATGAACCATGCCATAGCTTCTTTCCAGTGCACGTGGTGCCAGCCTCTCCTGCTCGACAAGGACAAAGGGTTTGCATTTCAGTACTTTTGTAAAAATGAACCCTTTCTCAGAAAGTGCCAAGTACCTGACATGTAGCTCTAACTTTCCTGTCAGTGAGTATTGCCAATTGCCTGGTGCTTTTGAAAGCTGTGCTGCTTCCTTAGATGCCTAAAACCAGAAGGTGCCTTTGGTCACACCCTTTAAAAACTCAGGGATAATATTTGAACTTCCACAAATTCATCAGTTGTCAGGAGTGCTGGGATGCATGGGCAAGACTCATGAGATGAGTTCTCGTGTGAGTAGAAAGGACGAGTAAGAGCAAAACTCAAAGCAGTTTTCCTCTGTCTGCTATTGCAGAGCCAAGAGAAATTTTGACAAACCACAGAAGCATTCAGAGAGTTTCTGTTGCTCCCAGGCTCCAGGAATTGCAAAGCATTCGTCCATTTGGCATTTTTGGTTAGCTCACATAGGGAGTGCCAAGTTACAAATGCTAGTCCTTTCCTGTAGTTTCAGAAAGAGACAATACCTTGTGAATGTAAGCAAATCCAGGATGGGTATTAAGCAATTTTTCATTTTTGTAGGGAACTGCATGGTTTTGAAGCTTTCATTTGTTCTCAGTAGGAGTTTTACAGTCCTCCAGAAAGAAGTTTACAATTGTGAGAACTACAGTTGCATTGCTTTTCTGGAGCTTTTTTCACTACATACTCGTCTGAAAGGGAGTTTCATGTTCTTCAGAAATAGAGTGAAGCGTACGAGGTTTTCTCCCAAGTAACAAGGAATAGGATGAGAGGAAACAGCCTCAAGTGACACCATAGGATGTTTAGATTGGATATTAGGAAAAATTTGTTTTCCAAGAGTGATGAAGCATTGGAACAGGCTGCCCAGGGAGGTGCTGGAATCTCCATCCCTGGAGGTGTTCAAAAACTACGTAGACATGGCACTTCACGACATGGTTTGGTAGGCACAGTGGAACTGGGCTGATGGTTGGACTGGATGATCTTAGAGGTCCTTTCCAAACTTAATGATTCTATGATTCTAAGCATGAAGAATAAAATTATTGCCTGAAGAAGAAGAGCCAGAGCACAGATACAGTGGTATTAAAATACCTAGCATCAGATGATATTCTAGGTAAGAGTGACTATTGGAAGTCATGCTAAAACTCTCTTATATTTGCTGAATGTAGGTGTTGATCCAGCATAAGTAACACCCTCTGATGAGTTTTTGTGCATCAGAAAGAAGGAAATTCTTACATCTGCAATCTAGTTTAGCACAAACTGAGATGGTTATTTTTAAGTGTAAGAATTAATTATATTATCTTTTTTTTTTTGTTAAGTAACACATGGATTATTCCTATTTCTTGGGTGAGAAATGGATCATCACAACCCTTAATATGGCTAGACAAAAGCAGCAGTAAGTAATGTTTACACAACCAAGCTGATAAAAACACATCTAACTGTTCTGTAAACAGAAGATAAATTTGAATTGAATAGGGAGATTAAAACTTTATTACAGAAATATGTTTCTCTGTTGTCCTAATTTTATGTTGCAATAGGTTTTCAAATACATTAATTTATTTAGGTCTTTTTTCTATGTTGCATCAAACTTCAGTATTCATGTTTGATAATATGGTAGAATGCATTTTGTGAGCAGAGCTTTCCACAATAGTTTTGATTTTGTCATTTTGTACACAAATCCAAACTCCTTGTCCCTCATGCTCCTGGATTATTCTTACCATAGCAGATCCCACTGATGTTAATGACAGCATTGGAGTATAATAGGATCTCTGCTGTGATATATCAGAAAATGGTCAGCTCAAGTAGTAGTGCAAGACTGAAAAGATTAAAAACAACTGTGTGAAGGGAACAAATATTGTCACACATGGATACCTGGAAAAGCAACAAATTAATATTTTCCACACTGTGTAATGTAATTTGTTTGGGCAAATCAGATGCAAAATAGTTCTGTAGAAAAGGAGGATTATTTAAAGTTTTAGAGCCTTATAATAACAAAGAAAGGAGTTTATGGGCTCATGCAGTTACATTGGTCACTGTCCCTGAGTGATACCTGCCTGAATAGCAAAACAGAAAAGTGAGTTTATGGGCACCTTTAATAAAATAAAAAGTTCAATTCTTTCTCGTCTCAGTGCTTGCCAGTAAATGGCTGTATTTTGGGGGGAAATAAAATTGTAATCATTAGAATGGGGTAATTATTTTTGTTTGGCAAGTCAGCCCTAATGAACGTCAAGTTTTGGGTCATTTACAAGGAAACGCAGAGACCGATGTGTTTGTGGAATGCTTAAGAGAGAAACTTAAATATGATCCAGGCATATTGCAGCTCTCCACTCTCTGTTTGCAGTGGTTAAAAACTACTGTGATATCTTGAGTGAGCATTTTACAGTATGTGGACAACTAAATGAACAAACAGCGAATGTTTATTGCTCTGAATGCTTTAAAGTTAAAGAAACCAGTGATTGCTAAGGTGAAAAATCAGAGAATTAGTAGAAAAGAATTGTTAGGAAGTACTTACTTGGAAGGGTTAGAGTTATGTGTTAAGTTTATCTTATTGAAGTGATAGCAGTTCCATTTCTCCTCTCTTCTTGTGACTATGGAAGTTATTGAAAAATTCCTCATGTTGCATCTGCCTGAAGGGACTTTGATAAAGCAGAAACAGTCTTTGAAAAGTGTTCCGCTTGCATTTGAAAGCCATTTATCAAACTTACCAGACGCTATTCAGTCAAAGGAATTGAATTGTGTTTTAGGATTAAAAAAGATACATACACCTATTTTTGACTTTTGGATGCAGAAATAAACCAGTTTCTCACAAAGGTAGAAATGTTGAGGGCACATTTAAATTAAGTTACCATTTAGTTCCTGTGAGATTGAAACAGCTTCTTTCGGAGAACCGTTACGTTGTCATTCAGAGCTGTTCATCAGAATCGTTTTGGTAAATGAAAATTATAGATTTTGTATGAAGCATAGTTTTAGGTTCAGTTGTTACATTGCAGTGGCATAACAATACGTAACAAGGAAACATCTAAAAAGTGATTTTGCATATGTGTATTTTTCCTGCAAAGAGTTCTGAAGGAGCTAATTTATTATACTTCTGAATAGGTGGAATTAAACCCTAAGCTGGGCTGCTACCAGCAGTCAAGCGTGTTCATCCAGTGCTGCACTGTACAGTGTTGAAATCCTTTCCTGATGGTTCAGGGCTCCTCAGGCAATGTCTACACACTCTTCTGCCTGGATGATTGTATTGGTCAGTGTCCCTGAGCGATTCGTGTCTGCACAGCAAAGCAAGACACCCCAGGGAAAGGATGGTGTTATGAGAGAATAGGTTTCACTCACGCTGGTGAGTTGAGGAGCGTAGTTTTGTTATTTTAGCTGGATCTAAGAGTGTTCTTGATAAGGAGCAGAGCATTGAACCAATGTGCCATTACAGAGGAAGAACTGCTGCTGCCATATTCCAGCCACCCACGCAGTTTTTAAATGATTAAACCAGCATCTGTCATGTGCCACTTTTCCCTCTCATTGTGAGGATGATTGAGGATAAACCCTGTAGTTCTTGCTCTGTCCAAACGCATTGAAGTCTCAGTCTTCTGTTCAGGGTGCTGCATCTAGACTACTCATCAACATTGATTTATTGTCTTCTTATTTAGGATGATCACGGCCATTTAAAAAATCATTTGAATCCTCTTCTGATGAGATGGCTCAGAGCCTTCAGGGCTGCACTGGCTCCTTCACCTGTATTGTAGGCTATCAGGAGCAAGTAATCAGACAGCCACACATAAAGTAGGTAGTAGTGAGATGAAAAGGGGCTGCAGAAGGACACTTTTACAGAGTGATGTAAATCAAAAAGACTATGGGACGTTTATTTAAAATAAAAATTTTGATTACTTGTTTTTTTACATAAAATTATCTGTTTTGCTTTCCTTGACCTCTGTTTATGTGGACACTGGTAGGCAGTTAGTCCTTTCCTAAGGTAGTTATTGCTGTGTTTTGGAGCAGCATTGGGAGCAACTGGCATGCTGGGGGTGCATGCTTCAACACAGGCATGTCGGGGTGTTTCTTCTCATCCAGACTGTTTATTCTTGGGTAATCATTCTGAACTCTCCCAGCTGCATACAAGGATAGGAGCAGAGTGAGTTTTCAAGCTCCACTTGGCCATCTGAAGGTGCTCAGTACCTGAGGGGTCAGTTGCTCGTTGAAGTTCCGCTGCGCAGAGAGGAGAGCAAAAATGCACTGAACGTTTTTGAATTCAGCTTCAAACCTCTGTCTCAGATCTCAAAGGAACACCTAGTCCAGTGTTTAGAAATGCAAGAGAGTTTAACAGTGTGCAGGAAATAAAATTATACATTTTAATGTCACTTCACAGAAGTGTTTCCTGAAGTACAAGTATCGGAGTCAGAATATGACTGGATCCTGCTAAATGCAAATTTCAGTGGATACTACAGAGTGAACTATGATCAATTAAACTTAAAAAGATTAGCACTCTTGCTTGAAAATGATCCAAAGGTAAGATTGTATTTGTTTTCTCAAGCTATAAACAGACTCCATATAGTTTTTCTTGCAGTTCTTGCCAGTAATAACGTTGATTAAAACTTGAAATAATGAGAAACTCATGTATCACATAAGAAGAGGTGATCTGATATTGCACCACTAAAGCCCCTGGCAGCCTTCCGTAATGGAAGAGGAACAGGCCCAATTAGTTTCACATAAGCATGAAAGATCACTTTCCATGAGATGGCATTCTGTCTTCAAAGTTGTTTTAGCAGCTTGTGGTTCTTTCATTCTCTTAAATTTGTCTCAAAGAGTTTATCTGTACAGATGAGTGATTGAGGTTTATCTGCTAATGGGTAGCCATGAAGAAGGAAAGCTGGGAAGAAGCTTTTTAAATTTCCACATTTCCTCAAAGCACAAGATTTCTGACAGTGAAATTAAAACAAAAAAAAAACAACAAAAGAAAATCACTGAACTTGGACTTGGGGTTTTTTGATTGGGCAGTGGGTTTTTCTTGGTGGAGATTTTTCTTAGAAGTTCCTGTCTGTTCTACTTGGGCTTTTTCGTGCCCCTATAGACACTGATATCAGTCCAACTCTGACTTGCCAGAACCTGGGTACAGAATAGCCCAAACATGTCACTGTGGGTGGGATTGGGTTGTGTTTAATGTTGCCTAACCCTAGAGTGAGCCAGAGGCTCCAGAAGTAATGCCAGCTTCTTGATTTCAGTACCCATGATGACCAAGTTTGACCTTTCAGCATAACAGTAATCAGTACAATCAGATGAATCCTCCAGAAGGTCTGGACATAAGGCTGATCAGAGCATGTGGTGTGGTTAAACCTTTCTATAGCCCAGTGGCTTCCTTTCTTCTAGGCTTTTTTTCTTTAGCAGCAATTCCTAAGTCAACAGGAAATGAGTTGTGTGCTGAGTTGGGGCTGGGTTTTGGCACTTGTCAGTGGGAAGGTTCACTTGAGCAGCGGCTGAGCCGAATAAGCATGGAAACAGGGAGGAGATGGAAGGAGCATGGAAGCAAGGAGGAGATGAGGAAGGACCAACAGACTTTCTGACAGCACAAGCTGTGGGCAGGGGTTCATGTACTGCTCTGCCTTGGTCATTTAACTCATTACAGTGCGAGACACTCAGCTCTGGAGTAATCTGAGTATGTGTTCTGAACTGAACCTTCAAAGGGAAAAAGAAAGATATTTGTAGGATATTTTTGGGAAATGTAGCATTTCTACATTTTCATTTTCATTTCAGCATGCAAGTAGGAGGTGTCTTGAAATTCCATGCTTAATATACTGTACCTGTATATTTATTTATAAAAATACATTATGCAGCTGTTTATTTATATATTTAGAAACATTCCATAAAGCACAAACATAACTTCAGCTTAAAATGCAGGATCAATTTTATGATGTTTTGTAGAACATTAGAGCAAGTGTTAGATGCTTATCTTATCCTCCTGAAAAGAAGCTTTTTTAAACTCTCCATGATATGTTTGAATCTATTAATGCCACACGAATACTTTCTGCAGGCTATTCCCGCTGTCAGCAGGTTCCAGCTGATAGACGACGTTTTTGCATTGACACAGTGAGTGTGTGTTGAATATGTCATAGAAAATTATTAAGCTACGTGATTGTATTTAATATCACTACTTCTGCTTCGTCCATTCCTATCCAGACGTGCCCCATAGCAGCTGTTTTGACAAAGTGGAGGAGAAAGTTAAGAATTTAATGCATTCTTCTGTCAGTGCTGAGCGACTTCTTTCAGAGTTTCTTTTAACTTTTCTTTAACTCTAAGGAAATATTTTAAATACTGGCACGATCTTGACATTTTTAGGGACTATCCTCTATTTATTGTAACAGAGAAAAAGATTCTGAATGAGCATGCTGAATTTGTTCTGGACAGCTGTGCTGTCCTGCATCACTCTCATTACCTCTTTCATTTCCCTTGCTGATGTATGACTTGGTTACTCCTGTCTGTGGTGCTGAGGGTCAGCAGTACTGTAGGGAGCTGAAGCAACTGTAAATAAGCCCGGGCTTCAAATGTACCAAGAATCCCCAAAGCACCAGCCACCTATGATGTGGGAGCTCAGTGTGGCCGAAGAATAATGCTCCTCAGAGCCTGTGGAGGTAGAGGAAGAAACAAAAATTCTCATTTCTCCTCTATACAAATGTCCTTTCTCATAGGAGAGCGCAAACCTAGTATGCAGTATCCTGATGGTTTACTGTCACTGCCATAAATAAACAGAAATTCATGCTAGGTAATTAATCTGAATAGGTGTGCCTAAAGATGAGATTGTTTTTCTATCTTCACATAGGTTTGGATACATTCAGATTGAAACAGCGCTTGAACTGACAAAGTATCTTGCCAAAGAAGATGAACTCTTCATATGGAATGTGGTATTGTTAAACTTAGTACCCAAGAATTTGGAAGGTACTCTGAAGAACTTTGAAGTGTATCCGCTTTTGAAGGTATCACCATTTGTAACTTCGCAAAGATACTGGAACTTTTAAATAAATGAGACTAAAATGAATGTAATGGTGGCTGTGATAGGCAATAATTCTTGTTATTCTCTTTGCATGATCTTGTCTTTTTTATTTAAATTGGAGGAGGCACTTATTTATGTATTTTAATCCATAATAAATACCATTGTATTTATTGTAAAACAGAAACGTATTCACATTCTTTATATTAAACCTTATCCTGTTTTTTTGTAAAACTGAGGATATGGGCAAAACAGTAACCAGTCAGCAGTAAATAACAGTAAGAAAAGAGAGTAACACTGCTGTGTATAAAGGGGATATAGAAGATATATATATATATGCACTGTGTTTTGTCCTGCCTTCCAGTTCATATTCATGGAGAGAAGGAAGGAATGATGTTTGGATACTAAATGAGATTATTCTTTCCCATGTTTTTGCAATCTGACACAATATTGTCTTATTTATCTCCTTGACATCTAATTAAAGATTTCACTGTTGTTTAAAATGCAATCCCACAATAGTAGTTCTCTTAAGTCCTAAAGTAGAGGTATGTTTAAAATATATGAGAAGAACTTATTTCTCCATCTTTCTTTCTCAGAGAATGAGCATTTGTTTTCTTTCATAATGAGTTCAAAGTTCCTAGTGATATGAAGTAATAACTTCTCAGTTTGAATGGATCTACATGTATATTGATTTTTAGACCCAGCTAATATACTTTATTTTAATATTCTGTGTTCTCATGAAATTGATACGGGTCAAGTTTTAGGATAAACCTGAGTAAGTAAAAAAAAAGTAAAGAAAAATAAAGTAAAATAAAAACTGACATCTTAATTAAAGTAATTTTTCTTTCCCTTCTTTTAAAAGAAATACCTTTTAAAGCGAATGTTGCCAATATACCATTATTACTCAGGTTTTATTCGTCAAAATGTCAGTGCTTTGGAAGATGACTATTTTGCTCAGTAAGTATTCTGCTTTCATTTGAATGCATTTACATTGTTCTTTTTGCTGCCCTATATGTTTGTGTTATTTACAGAAACACCTCCGGTGAAACTGCAGTCTCAGGACAGTTTGGGGCATTTTCAGTCTGTTCAGTGACCATAAGAGGTGCTGGTTTAAAGCTTTTAGTGGTATCTTTTGTTTATAGGAGACCAGGCTCAGCAGGCTGCTGGTTGTTGATGGAAAACTGGCAGCAATTAACTTCAGATTTGGTTTATGGATCAATCACTAGAATATTAAAACTGTTTATTTTGCAAGGCTACTGAAGCTGCAGTCTGAATGTCAGAATGAATTGGACCAGACACAACTACTCTCTCAAAACTACAAAAGGCAGTATAAAACACACACACGAAAAAAGAGTACATTGGTAGCCTCACTGATGTCCATCAATATTGATGTCAGGAACCCATTATTGGTAGTTTAATTTTCATTTTTGATTAAACCTCTAGTAGAGGTTCTCCTGGGTTAGCAGCATCATGAAGTGATGTGGTCAAACACGGTTCAAATGCTCCAAATGTGGAATACAAATCTCTTGTTCTTGCTATTTTGGCTTCCCTTCAAGAGCGTATTTGGAAAAACTTCTTGAGACGGCGTGCTGGCTGGGTCTCCAGGACTGTTTGAACCTGTCATCTGAACTCTATGCTAGATGGATGAACAACCCTGAGTACAAGTAAGAAGGATAAGGTGCTCTTAGAGGTCTGTATATGTATGTGAGGTGGAAAGTTAATGGGTTTTCACACGAGGAAGGCAGAATGAGAAATCCTCCTCTGCACTGCTGATCTTTCCCAACAGAATGACAGGATTTAAGCCTCACTGTGCCCCCTTCAATCCCCTCCTCTTCCCCAAACCCCAATTTTATGTTTATTCCACGATTATTGATTTAACACAGACTTGACGGGCTGGAGGATGCCTATTTTTGACAAGATGACCAAAATCTGGTAAGCCACATAACAGGTGAACCTCAGAGCAGGGCTAATATCCCATAGAATGATAGAATCTTCCAGTTGGAAAAGACCTTTCAGATCATCAAGTCCATATTGCCCAGTCACTTTGTTGAGGTACAGCCTTAGGGTTATCATATATACCAACTCAGTTTTGAAGCTTCTCTTAGCAATACTGAGTGAAATGATGTTTGTATGATCCAGGCATCTGCCTGTGGGGAGCCCATGGAATTCTCTTCCATGTTCTATATTCACGTAAGGAGGTGCTGGGAACTGCTGTCAGTTCTTGTGCTGATATTGGAACATAATGGTCAGATTTCTGGTCTCTGAGTCTGGAGTCTGGGATCTACCAGCATCAGACTTTCTCTATTTGAGTATCACATTGTTAAATAGCATTTACAATATGTTAAAATTCTTATCCTCTTTTTCTCCTTCTTTCTTTTGATTTTTTCCATGCAATAGTCAAATAGTATTGGCACTGGTGAGTGAACATTAAGTTTATTGCTATTTTATTTGTTGTAGTTGTAATAAATATTTTATTGTTACTGGTATCTCTATTGATATATGTAGTTGGCTGAGTAAACTGAACTTGTATTTTTATGTTTGTGGATTTTTTAAGTAGCTTTGTTGTAATCATCCTCATAAAAACCAAATTGTACTTTGTGGTAAAACTGAAAAGTTAAACCAGCTTAAGTACTTTGTGTTTTGTTCCAGAAAGAATATTTTTATTATCCCACAGTAAAAGAAAAACTACTATGCTGAATTCTCAGGCTGTTTTCAAAATACTCACCTGTCTTCCCCCTATATTTGAAATATTTGTTTTTCCTAGTGGACTACTATGTACCTTATCTCAGTTGAAGATCTGAAAAGTCTGTGAAATATGTATGCTGATATGGTTTTGAATTAGATGGAGAAGATTAATTTCACTGTCCTGCCTGGCACAGACATGAGTTCAAAGGAACTTTACAGCTTCACACGTCATATGGCTATAAATGTTAAAAAACTGCAACAATGATTTTTATTAAGTGAAGAAATGGTTATGTTTTAAGGGAAAAAAACCCCATAGAGATAGGACAACTCTTAGGTTTCTAATGGCAGATTACAGCTCCCTGTTCATTCGAAAAGGAGGCTTTTCATATGCTGGATAGAAAAAGAGAAGGGCACAATAAGCTTTTCACTCGTATTTCACAGACATAACCCTTCAGATGCTCTTTTGTTCTCAATTCTGAGAGTAGAATTTCTAGCAGCACGCTACAGCTGTGCTGCCACAGGTGGAACCCACTAAGATTTCTGCATATATGGAAGGGAGGAATGCTTTTCCCTTTCAGATAAGGTGATCAGCTTTCAGCTGAACATTTCCAAACAGTTCCTGGCAGAATTGAACTGGATTTGATACAGCACACTTTTATGTGTTCTGTGGAGATAACAATCCAAGAGCCTTGACTTCCAGCCAGTTTCTCAGTTTTAATTTTTTTTCTTATTTGAGTGAAGTGTGGCTGCCTAAATTAATGTATTCTCTCTGGTGCTGTTATTGGTTTGTCCTCTTTTGAAAGAAGACGATGAGTCTAGAGAAATGGACAAGGTTGCTGTACATTTTATTTTTATACTGAAGGTAACCACATACTCCTGTTGCCCTTAAAAGTTAAGAAATCCCTATATCATTTCTGCCTTAGCTCCAGGAAAACGCTGTAAAATAAACCACCCTTCTTCCCAGAAGCTTTTTGCATTTTCCGCAAGATAAAGGAATGAGAGAACCCTGGAAGGGCAGTAATATCAAACCATACAACCACTCCCCCCAAAAAATCAGGATTAATAATCCCCACCCCTCATCTAATATAACTTCAAGATCCAAAGTCCCTCTGGACCACAGTGGACTTTCTGTGTGAACTCTACAACATAAACCACTTCAGGGCCACCAGAGATAGCAGCAGCCAGCAGACCATTGTCCCACTGTAGGCTGCCTGTACAGCCTGCCTTGACTGCTGAACATCACAGCTTCGACATTTTCTCTTCACCCACAACAGTTTTACACCATGCAACCAACATTTTCTTGAAACTATTGGAACAGCTGCAGCAGAAAAACAAATAACTGTATTAGCCAGAGACTTTTCAGCCTCTTATCACCCTACAGTGGCTTCTTTCTGCAACGTTATAAAACTATTAAATGATTTACTAGACCCTGTAATCTAATAAGACCTGTTACAAAAGGATTCCTCACAGCACTATTCTTTACGTTGACACAACCACTCAGTCTCAGCAGCATCACTCCCAGTGGCAAATCACTTATGTTCTGGCACGTATCCAGGTGAATTAATCCAAACTATTTTTTGCAGTGAATATAAATTCATGTAAATGTAAAATATTCATTTTCTGGGTCCCCCACCCAGAAAAGGAATATCAAAATCCCTACATGTTTCATTGTGACTTAACAAGCGATGTCTGTCAGGCAAAACACCAAACTTTCTCCCTCATTCCCACTAGTGCTTTCTGGTTTCCAGAGTTTGTAACTTCCTTGTCTCTACCTTCTGCTTTGAAGATTGCTGTCATGTAGCCTTCCTTATGACTAACGTTGTCTCTCTTTCTGCTGGTATCATCCCCATTTCATCTAGGATGGTCTACTAAAATTCAGAGGGATTTTTCTTGAATTATATTTAAATTTGAATTTGCTGCTTCTGGGTTGGGGCCTAAAGAATGGCTTTTGTGACCAGAAACCTGTCTGTTTCTCCAAGCCTATCTCCAAGCCTATCTCCTGATGTAATGGCAGATAGCTTTTGCACCTCTACTTGCTATCTTGAGCTTATGTAACACTAAGCAGCTTGAGTATGCCACTGTGACGTTAAATGTTCCATTTTTAGCAATGGGGCATATTGTCTAACACAGAATTGATCTGAAATACCAGTAATATAAATTGTTTTCACATAGCCTGCAGAGTAGAACACACTGCTATCCATGGCAAGCATTGACTATGTGTTAATGTCAGGGACACGTCATTGCCATCGGAGTAAATTTCTGTTCAGCCTTTGCGCATGAAGTGGAGAGGTACATTGATAACATTTGCATTTAGTGCCTGTGGTGAAATCCATCACCATGCTGAGGACTCTCCCTTGGGACAGGAGTAATAGGAGGCTGTCTGTTGCATAGAGAAACGTCCCTTCTGTTTCTGTTTGTGCTGCACATGGCTTCTTGGTTTTTGTAAAGCGTTAACTTCAGGGTTTGACTTTACAATAATACAGTACCTTTTAATCATATTTTGCTTTGCAGAATTCCCTTTTTAATTAGAAGAACAGTCTGCTGCTATGGTGTTGCAGTGGGAAGTGATAAAGAATGGACTTTTGCGTGGGAAATGTATAACCATATTGACTCCACAAAGGAAGATAAAGACATCCTGCTCTCTGCCATGAGCTGTGCCAAAGAGCCATGGTTACTTTACAGGTGATCTTGATCAAAGTGTATCTTGATGTAAATCATAAGAACACAAATGCTGGACTGTGCAAACCCGATGGAGGTTTGCCTGCCACAGAAGCATGTGTCTTACAGACCACCAAAATAACCTGAAGAGTTTTCTTACAGAGCAAGTACGATAAACAGGGAAAATACTAATGGTCCTTCTGCTGGTTTAACATCCCCGATGCTGGTAATCACTGAGAAAGGGATTTCCCAAGTGGGGAACTACTGTGTCATGTCTAATGCTGGGCCTGTCTTCTCTCAATATATATAGTGAACTTTTTGAACCAAAATTATACCTTCAGACTTTATAGCAGACTATGGCAACACATTCCAGATGTTGGTTGTATGAAAACATGCTTCCTTTTGGTTTATGTTAAACCTGCTTTGTTTTTTAACTTGGAAACCTTTTGCTGGCCTTACTTTCTGCCCTGTAAGAAACAGTAATTATCATAATGAGACTTTACATTTTACCTTACCATTTATGGTTTTATAGGCTTCCCATACTCCTTTTCATCTGCTTATTTTGTTTCCAGACTAAAGTATCATAGTCTATTTAGCTTCTATGTGAAAACCAAATCTCCCATGTCAAGGGCAAAAATGAAAATCATGTAATCATAGAAAAGAATCATAGAATAATCTGAATTGGAAGAGACCTTAAAGCCCACCCAGTTCCACTCCGCCCCTGCAATGGGCATGGACACCTCCTCCACTGGATCAGGTTGCCCATAGCCTCATCTAAGTTGGCCCTGAACACCTCCAGGGATGAGGCAGCCACAACTCCTCCGGGTAAGTGCCTCACCACCCTCACAGGAAAACATTTCTTCCTCATATCTAACCTGAATCTCCTCTCTTTCATCTTAAAACCACATCCCCTCGTCCTATCCCTGCACTCCCCGATAAATAGGCCCTGCTCAGCTTTTCTGTAGGCAAAACAGCATTACAAGCAAGCTGTTCACCATCTGAAGTGTGGACTCACATTGAAAAGTTATTTTTTAAAAAATGTCAAGCTTTCTGGAATTCATAGAATATCCTGAGTTGGAAGGTATCAATGAAGATCATTGAGTCGTAACTCCTGACTCCACGTGGGGCAACCTGAAAGCTAAACCATATTTCTAAGAGTGTTGTCCAAACGCTTCCTGAACACGGTCCGAGGCACTGTACTTATTGTCTTTCACTGGCATCCATATAATATATTCTCACTTTGTGTCTAAAAAGATGTTCAAGCTGAGTTCTCTCATCTGTCATGTCCACATTACCTTAAGGATTCATCAAAGGACAGAAATTCGTAGCAGAAATGTTTCTCCTGCCAGGCCCCTGCTCTTGTGATCACAGTCATCTGAGAAGGCAGAACAAATATGCCTGGCAAGAAGGCAAGATGGGTTGCAAAGAGATATCCTGATTTTCCGCCTAAGCCATGGTGCTTTCTTCACCTTGTGACTCGCACAGGGTAGCACTTGTCCCTGACAACTCAGGGAGTTGTGATGTCCTCCTTAGTCATTCATAAGCCAATCTAGTTTTCTAATTGTCACCCTTAAAGTCTTTTGGGATGAAGAACGTTAAGCTGGGATTTTCCTGGCCCTTGGTATATTTTGTCTGCTCTGTTAAACATGGTGATAGCATGCAAATAGGAGAAACCAAGTTCATCTACTGTAGCCATAAAGCAGCTGCTTGCCAGAGCCTATGAGAACAGAGCTCTTTAACAGTGCTTCTTGAAAGCAGGAGCATGCGAGGTGATGCACTGAGGCACTGAAGACAACAGTTACTTACATTTTCAAAAGATATTCAGGCACTTGTTGTCACTTGAGTCATTGGTAGGTGGTTCCTTACAGACTTCTGAAACCATGTCTTAGCCCCCACGAAAGCTTCCAAGACCCCTTGTGATTTGGTCTTGTTATAAGGGACCCTGTAAACAGGTCCTGTTTGCATAGTAGAGTGTCTCTGGCTTGCTCTGTAGGGCCTGTCTGTGCCACAGTGAGTCTCCAGAAACTGAGCAGCATTTTGCCTTTCCACAGGGTTGTCTGGATAAGAGTGGTTTTCTTTCTATGACACAGATAAGAAAAGCACATATATCCACCTGATGTGCTATACTCTTGTTTTACTAAGAAGTGGAGAGTGAGTAGTGCAGGGGCGATGAATTTCACCAATGTAAGTGCAGGGACATTGAATTTCACCAATGTAAGGACAAAAACCCTGAATACACCAACTTTGGTATAACCCACCACATTCTGGTATTTGCTGAGACAGGAATTTTCCCAAACTGGGTGATGGTTCCAGCTCATTGCTATTAAACAACAAGTGTTAGGTGCAATTACTGACTTCTTTTCTAACAGGTACCTGCACTATGGGCTCAGTGATACATTGTTTTCCTCCAATTGTACTTCAATCATCATCATAGATGTGGTGGCTAAGGATATCGGACATCGTATAGCCTGGGAATTTGTTACAGAAAATTGGCCACTTTTAAGTGAAAGGTACGGCAACCAAAGAGCTTTGAGTTCCCTTAATTTCTGCTGCTATGTGACTTCTTTGGGTTTATGTTTGAGCTGCCAAATCCAGGTGCAGGTTTTGCTTCCAGAGATAATTTTTGGAAATGATTCATGCACATCCTCAAGAAGCAGAGCAGGATTTTCAGAAGGTTCAGCTCTGGTCAGGGCTTAATGTCGAAGAAGAGTGCCCATCAGACACAGACTGCTTTAAAAATTAGTCTGGTTTGGTGCTCAAAATCAAACTCTAGAAATAGGTTTATACTGCAGCATTTCATAGGCGGGTGTGGGTATGAAATGCTCGAGAAAGATTGTAACCTCTTTTTCAAAGAGAGGCTGTAGAGAAGTGGGATACAGGTTTACAAGCACTGCAAGACCAACTGCAGCATTATTCCCTGACTTAAGTCCTAACCCATCTCCAGCCTACCTGTGCTGTTGCAGGTAAGCTGCAGGTGAGCTTGGGCTCTCTATCTTGAGCAAAGCGAGTGTTTTGATGTCCGTTTGAAGGATTCCTTTCTCCCTGGCAATGGTGGAAAGCAGCAGGGCTGTGACAGAGCACGTTTCCTGCTGCCTTTGGTGGCAGAGGAGTCCATCAGGAGCCATCAGTGGCAGCATAACCGAGATCAGCAATTTGGGACTGGTCAAAGGTGTGTCTATATTACTAACCCTAGACAAGACAAGTTGTAACAGTCTGTGCGTGTTAAATTATCTGTTTTCAGTGAAGAATTTATGTTACCAAAGTAGAAATACCAAATCTTACCAGGAAATAAAATGAAAGGTAATAAGTGCTTCATCCTGCTGAAATGTCTAAACTGAATGTTATTGTTACATCTTTAAAAGGGGAAAAAGAATATGTAATTGCAAGCTCAGCTGTCATTTCAAATATAATAAACACATAATAGTGGGTAAATAAAAACAAAAATAGTGGGAGTATCTTCAAATCAGACAAAATATATTGTATTTGCTAACATGCTATTTAAAGGACCTTTATCTCAATTTTACAGGTATGGGAAGGAATTATTACATGAGGTATTAAGAGTGATGGGAAGATTTGTCTATACAGATGTACAGATCCAAGAGGTAAATCAGAGAAGCAATTAGTGTCAGCTCTACTGTGAATTTATAAATGCAGGTTTTTAAATCTCTTGTTTGTTAAAGGAATTATAGGACGCATTGCATAATTGCTGGGTTGAGACATTGAGAAAAATGATACTTGTAGTGGGTTGGCTTTTGGATGTTTTAGGCCTTCCTTAACAATGGCCTTTTTAGGCCTTCCTTAACAACAGAGGTCAGAAATCTAAGGAAGTATTCCATATCTTCCTTTAATGTAACACAACCTATAAATAAGACCTAGATAAGAGAGTTGGCTCTCTTCTCTTCTAGCGAGGTTTGGGAGCAGTGGGTCCCTTGCGCTGGTCCTGTCTGGAGCTGAGGCCTGTGGTGACTGTTGTTCTCTGCCCACACATGGGGGGAGAGTGCTGGGTCGGTTTTCACTGTCCTTTTTGTTTTTCTCAAGGGAAGTGGTGAGATTTTGCTAGTTCTTTACTTTTTAGTTACCGAGTTTTCCAGTTGTGCAGACCTGTTCTGGTTTAGTTCCTTTTTGCCCTTTTTTCCCATTTTCCCTTCCCCTCTTCCCTTTCTGGGGAGTTTTGCATGATATTCTTACTCTATGCAGCTGTGCATATGTAGAAATACACATATATTTAGCGTGATTCGGTTGATTTCAGTTTCTTTACATTTTTTATAGTTTTTTTTCCTTTGCCTGAGTGGGATGTGGGGAGGGAGCTTTCCTGAGGGTGTAGATTTTGACGGGAAGCTACTTCAAACTCGCTCAGTACTTTCTCATCTGAGAAATAAGGATCTGAACACGCACCCAGAGCCCAGCAGTCTGTGTGTGCAGCTGTTGTTAAGCATGGCACGGAAGTGCTTTTGTGCAGGGAGGGACGTTGTCCTGCTCTTTCCTGTTGCAATGTAAGAGGTTGCCTGCCCTGTGCTTAACAGATGGCCTGCACGTGTGACACCCTTCTTTGGTTTTGACTGTCTGGCAGCCCAGATGAGCCCATGAACAGTACTTTCTAATCCGCCTGCTGTACATCTGGAAAAAGGAGACAGGTTTGGGGAAACTGCTGGAGGGTCAAAATCTGTGGAAGGTAGCTGTAGGCTGTCTTTATTTATAACACACGGTAATGCCTGTGACAAGTTAGTAACTATCACTGCTTGTTTCAGACACCTTTCTTGTTCTTTTGCCTCCAGTCCATGTCTCCCCAGATTCTTTTCCAAAATACTATTTTCTTTTCTTAACAGCCTAATTTTTGTGCCTTTTGCATGTGATCCACATCCCTGTGCCAGCCCTGAACTGCTCGTATCTGTCATTACATGAAAAAAATTGCTTCTGTTTTTCACTGTTGACTGGTGCATGCATACAGTAAGTAACTGAGAAGGGATGTTTAACAAGGAGAGCAATTCAGAGAATTAGCTCCTAAAATCAAAGAATGTTGAACATTCATCAACGATGAGGTTTTCACCTTTTGTTCTTTAGGGACAAATTAGCTCCTTGGGGTGGCAAATGTGCCAACTTTAAATTAACCTTCAGCTTTGTTACTGAGTCCCAAAAAATATTATCTAAGGTGCCTCATTTTCCTCCTTAAAATCTGCCTGTCAAAATCACCTTTACCAGGATGTCTACAGGAAACATAGCAAAAGTTGAGCTGCTGGCATGTTAGGTTGCTGATTATCATGCTGACGTTGATCTTACTTCTCTTTTTGTTCTTTTCCTGGTCCCCCACATAAGTTTCTTTACTGTCCTTCAGTTCTCTCTCGTGTTCTGCTCATTAGATTGACAGGAAAGACTTCTTGTTCTGTGACTGTAGAATAGGCAGCACGAGAGGATTTTGCTGCCCCACTAGTCCTCTACACTGTAGGGTACCACAAGTACTAGTGAAGTTGGCTGCATTTGAAATGATTTTCAGAGGGATGGCAAAAGGGCACATTCATGATGCGCCAGAAGGTTTCCTGCCTCAGTGTTAAACACTAAGCTTGCCTCATCCCCCTCCTTAATCGGTGCCATCTCCCCTTTCTCTATGCACTGCTGTCTAAAGCATTTTTCAGGTCCACAGGTGCAAGTGAAGTTATGTGAACTAAGCTTATGTGTTTATTTCTTCAGCTGCAGGTTTTTTATAATACTACACTGGAAGAGGATGAGAGAGCGGGTGCTACTCTATTGCTGGAGTCCGCCAAGTCTGAAAATACAGAAAGGAGAGAATTGCTAACCAAAGTTGCCAACTGGTTACAGAAAAATGTAGATGATTGACTTGGAAAACAACTTCAAGTGTATCTTAGAGTGTGCTTCGCTATCATTTTGGTATTCATTTTAAGATGTAATTAAAGATAAAGCACATTTTTATGAGTCCAGTGGTTGTATTCACAACTGGAAAGTCAGGCTAAAGTAACACACAAAGAAGAGAAAATCCAGTGTGAGAAATAAATATAGTTCATTCTAGATTGAAATTAATTTCCTAGAGGATCAGCTGTTGGTAGGGATGTGTTGCTAATAATAATCTAACATAGATATACAATCCTAAAGAAATTATTTTTCTTACTATCAGAATGAAAGCTGTGTTACAAATTTGTGACAAAAACACAGGAGGAAGCTAGAAAAGTTTTATATTCTATTTTGCTTACGATGTGTACAGCGACCTTGGGATCTTTATTTCCCCACTTGAATGTTTGTAAATTCTGAAAAGGGTAAAAATTTAGAACAGTGTCATGGAACATAAACTCGAAAATGGCTTCAGAGCTATACAGGGGAAAGGATTTAAGAAACTTCAAATTTTACTTGCAATAAATTAATGCTTAATCAAACTGTATTTCTCCTTAGGGGTGTACTTAACGTATCTACATTCACATTATTCTTTGATTAGGAACTTGAGTTTGAATAGACCTTTGTAGTTTGAAGGACTGGAGTCTCCATTTAGCATGCTTCATTCCACAGGACAGTCTTTATAGGATGATAACCTCCTTGTGTGCAACTGAGAGACACCACCATCTGATGGTCATTTTGTCCATGGCACTAGAGTGCAACTACTCCATGGCTGGGTTAGGTTTGAGCTCACCAAATGTTGCCATTCTTATTGCACTGAGCTGCTTGCTGATGCAGATATAGGGTTAATAGTCTTGCCTACACAGCATTTTGGAGGCATCAGGCAGAATTCATTAGTATTAGCAAACCATATTAACTTGTGGTTGAACAAGTAGGGAGTCCTCAGTCCTTGCAATTTCTTTTTCTTTGTGGGGTGACAGAACAAAATTACTGTACTGGGCTCAGGTTAACAGAGGAAAAAAAGTTATATGGGAATGCAGGAAACCCAAGACCTTGGAGTACTGCTCTGGGAGGAGACAGGAATAAAACCTAGACCTGCTAATACAAAGAATTTGTTACTTGCATCCCCTACATACATTTAAGGAAAACATTGCCATGTTGGCTGCAATGAATCTCCTCTGCTCGCCGTGGCTCCAAAGAAAAATTCTAGCTATTTTGAGACCACCTGAGCATCCCTTTAGTGTGTGGGAATTACCAGCTGGTACAGCCAGAGTTGTACTGGAATCATTTGACCCCTTTAGCATTTGATCATTTTATAGGTAGCACCAAAGAAAACTGTGCTCAGTCTTGAGTTTTCATCAAGCCAGGTCAGAAAGCAGAGGAAGTCATCAAGGCTATGATGAGTTAGAGGGGTTTTTTTTCAGCATTTCCTGTTACTCCCAGCGGTTAATCACTGGCTCTGCTGCCTCATCAGGTGGGCCAAGCAAACCTTAAGAACACCATTGTTGCAAGATTTATAGACTCAACTTCCCATAACAACATTTTAGCCCTAAACTCAATAGGTCCAAATCATTTCCTTCCAACCATGCATAACCACTCTCTCCTTCTAATAACTCTTCCTATTATTCTATAATCTTTTTCTTCTTTCTGCTAAAGAAAAAATCTTAATTAGAAATGCCGTGTAACAAATTACTAAAAAACCTGTAAATAAGAACGTATTTTCAAATAAATGATCCTGACTAATGTGTACCTCTTGGTTGACATTCTGTGCTGCAGAACAGCAGCATAGTATTCATGGCAGAAGCAAATGTGTTTGCTAGGCAAGCTCCCTGAGTAGAAGCAGATCTGAATCTATTTTTGCACTTAACGCAACATCAAGAGCTGTACCATGGCAGTTCTTGCTGCTGTTGAGAACCATTTGAGCACAGAGACAAATGGAAAGAGACAAATGGAAGATGCAGCAAGGGAAGGAGAGGTGCACAGGAGGAATGCAGGGTCAGTTGGGAAAGCTGATTTATTGCAAAGAAGGGAGCTGGAGTGAAAAGCAGTTCATTGAAAATGAGTATGAAGACATGGACGTGACTTTAGGCAATGCGTTTACAGGCTCGTCCCCCCCCAAGGGGGCCCAAATCCCATCCCAAGAGCACCCAATGTTCAGGTGACCCAGATCTTCCCCAGGGGCATCCAGCACCCCCTCGGGCGCCCCCCCCCCCACACACACTTGATGCGCTCGCCCTTGCTGAGGCTGAGCTCGCCCTCGCCCTGCGCCTGGTAGGGCTTCACCTCCAGGGCTTCCGCTTCTCCCCGCGGGTGGTCAGGGTGCCCCCCGCGCCCGGCTCGCAGCCCGACCCGCTAGAGCTGGGAGAAGAGGGACCCCAGGGTACAGCACCCGCACCCCCACCCAGGGGCTCAGCATGCCCTGTTACCAGGGATACGGCACCCAGACCCCCACCCAGGGGCTCAGCATGCCCTGTTGCCCAGGGATACGGCACCCAGATCCCCACCCAGGGGCTCAGAATGCCCTGTTGCCCAGGGACACGGCACCCAGATCCCCACCCAGGGGCTCAGCATGCCCTGGTGCCCTAGGATACGGCACCCAGATCCCCACCCAGGGGCTCAGAATGCCCTGTTGCCCAGGGATACGGCACCCAGATCCCCAACCAGGGGCTCAGCCTGCCCTGTTAACCCAGGATATGGGTAGCCGGACCCCCACCCCAATACAGCACCCGGACCCCCACCCAGGAGCCCAGCATGCCCTGTTATGACAGGATACGGGTATCACCCCCCTATCCCCCTCCATGCCCCCCCCGAAATGTTCCTCCGACATGTTGCCCCCCCATATTGCCCCCATACCTACTCCCCCCCCATGTCGCCCCCCCATGTTCCCCCCTCCGTTGCCCCCCCCGTACCTGTTCCCCCACTCCCTCACTTTGCCTCCTCCCGTACCTGTTCTCCTCGCCCCCATGTTCCCCCCCCCAAGTTCCCCCCCACACGTTGTCCCCCCGTACCTGGTTCCCCTCCCATGTTGCCCCCCCATACTTGCTCCCCCCCAGCAGCCCTCCATGTTGCCCCCCTCCGTACCTGTTACCCTCCCCACCATGTTCGCCCCCCCCCCCCCCCCCCCCCCCGTTACCCCCCTCCGTATCTGGGCTGCCCCCGGGGGCGCCTCTCCTCGTGCCTCCCCCGCGATGCGGATCGGGCCCGGGCACCCCCGGGCTGTTGGCTCTTCGCAAGGTGATCGAGGGGTGCGGGGGGGGGGGGGGGGAGGGGCCCGCAGCACCCACTCCGGGAACCCCCCCGGGGGGGCCCCCCCCGCTGTCGGTGTTGGCTCGGAGGAGGCGGTGAGGAGGGGGGAGCAGCCCCCCTGGGGGCGCCGGGCGGCGAATGGGGGGCTCTCCTGGAACGGGACGGGGGGAGGTTGGGGGTACGTGGGGGGGGGCTGGGGGGGCGTCCCATCACCCCATGAAATGGCCTGGGGGGTTGTTCCCCTCTCAATACCCCATGAACAGGTGGAGGCTTGGGGGGGGTGTCTGAGGGGGGGACATCCCTTCACCCCAAGAACTGGGGGAGGTCTAGGGGGGTCTGGGGCAGCACCCCATCACCCCAAGAAATGCAGGGAGTTGGGGGGGAGCTTAGACGGGCTTGGGGGGGGTCTGGTGGTGTTTGGGGGGGAAGGAGGTGCTTTATGGGGAGTCCTCAGGGTGTCTGGGATGGTTTTGGGGGTCCCTGAGGGGTTTTGGAGGGATCTGGGGGTTTGGGGGTAGGTTTTGGTGGGCACAGAGAGGCTTTGGGGGCCCTCAGGTGTTTTAGGGAGATCCTGGGGGGTATGGGATGGTTTTAGGGGACCCTGAGGGGTTTTAGAGTGTCTGAGGGGATATAGAGGAGAGGGGGTTCTGGGGGTACTTGGGGAGCCCTGAGGGATTCTGAGCGGCTCAGGTGAGATTTTTGGGGGACCCTGGGGGATGGGTGGCAATGGGGGTCCTGGGGAAAATTGGGGGTGTGGGAAGAAATGGGGTGTGTTTTTGGGGTCCCACCCAATTTGGTGAAGATTTGCGCTAACCCTAACCATAACCTTGACCCTAAAAGCATCCTAATCCTAATCCTAATGTCATCCTAACCCTAACCTAACATGTTACCCCTAAGCCTAATGTTAACCCTGACTGTTAACCCTAACTCTTAATGCTAACTGTAACTGTTTACTTGTAACCTGCAACGTGTTCCATTACCTGTAACAGTAATGGTCATCGTAACCTCTAACTGTAATTTATAAGTGTAACCTGTGAGGATGCGATTGTAACTGAAAAAAAAACCCCAACACTAAGAAAAAATAAATAAATAAAAAAACCCCAAATTAAAAAAGAAAGAAATTTTAAAAAGAAAAATAAACAAAAAGATAAAGGAAAAGAAAAATAAAGAGAAAGAAAAAACAAATAAGAAAAACACAAAAGAAACATAAACAGAAAAAGGAAAAGAAAAAGAAAAAGAAAAAGAAAAAGAAAAAGAAAAAGAGATAAAAAGAAAGAAAAAGAGAAAAAAGAAAAAGAAATATAGAAAGAAAAAAAAATTAAAAATAACAAAAAGATAAAAATAAAAAAAAATAAAAAAAATAGAAAAAGAATGAGAAAAAGAAAAAGAAAGAGAAAAGAGAAAAAGAAAGATAGAAAGAAAAAAGAAAGAAAAAGAAAAAGAAAATAGAAAAAGAAATATAAAAACTAATAATAAATAAAAATAAAAATAAACATAAAAATAAAATAAAGACTAAATTTAAATTAAATATAAAATTAAAATTAAAATTAAAAGAAAATGAAAAAGACAAATCAGAAAAAGACAAATAAAAAGAAAAAGAAAGATAGAAAGAAAAAAAATAAAAGAAAAATAAAGGTAAAAAGACAAATAAAAAGAGAAAGAAAAAGAAAAAGAAAAATAGTAAAAAGAAAAAGAAAAAGAAATATAGAAAGTAAAAAACTAAAACTAAAACTAAAACTAAAATAAAAAATTAAAATTAAAAAAAAAGAAAAAGAAAAAGAAAATGAAATAAAGGAAAAGAAAATTAAAAGAATAAGGCCGGTAACCCTAACCCTAATGGCACCCTAACTGTAACCCTAACCCTAACCGTAGCCCTAATCGTATCTCTAATCCTAACCCCTAACTCCTAACTCTAACCCCTAACCCTAAGCCCTAACCCTAACCGCTAACTCTAACCCCCAACCCCTAAGGGAAGCCCTAAGGGAACGCCTAAGGGAACTCCTAAGGCTGACCTGTAAGGCCAACCCCTAACCCTCACTCCTAAGCCTAACCCCTAAGTGTAATCCCTAAGTCTAACCCGTAAACCTAACGTGTTACCCCTAAGCCTAAGTGTAATGTTAACCCTAAGCCTAATGTTAACCCTGACTGTTAACCCTAACTCTTAATCCTAACTGTAACTGTAAGCCTTAACGTATAAGTTTAAACTGTAAGTGTACCTGTAATCCTAACGTGAACTCTAATCCTGATCCGAATCGTAACCTAACTGTAATGATAACTCCTAACCCGTAACCCCTAACTGCTAACTGTTTACTTGTAACCTGCAACTTGTTAGCATAATCTGTAACGGTAATGGTCATCGTAACCTCTAACTGTAATTTGTAAGTGTAACCTATAAGGGTGGGATTGCAACTGAAAGGTTGGATTTTATAGGCTGCTGTCCTCAAGCACGGTGCAGGGAAGGTGAATTGTTGGGGTGTGTGTAAGGGTGTGTAATATGCAATGGCT